>OY992532.1:200991939-201265491 GCA_963921185.1 Dasysyrphus tricinctus
CATATGGAAGAAAAGATGTGAATTGCAACAACAACAAGAACTGCGCTGAATGACCACTTGAATCTATGTGTGCGTTTTTCACTGTTCTTCACTAATACTTTGCAAATCTAATCCATCCAGCTGCTCATTTCAGCTTGTCGGCAAATCAAATTGACAGCTGAGGATTGCTTTCTTTATTTGATAATCTCTACTGGAACAACTTCACATTGCGACATCTTTCTACTGTGGCAGTGCCTTCATGATACATCATTCTAGTCTAGTAATGACATTGGATGCGTTCAAACACAGAACTAAAACGATCTGGATAGGTTTGTGTTGTTGCAATCCCTTGTTAAAACACAGCTGATGACGAAACAGCTGTTGGCAGAAGAGATCTCAAGATGTCCTAAACATTCCTCGCGTTCCGATGTTTATTCGCTATGTTATCTAGTTATCCCAAAAATTTTGAGATAACTTCAGTTGTTGTTGCGTCAGTGGTCATCAGCTGTTTTTTAACATGGGATTACAGCAGCACAAAGCTATCCGGATAACTGAGAACTAACATCGGAACGTGCCCATTTTAAGATACGAAGCTATCCCAGAGAAATGTCAACAACAGCTGACTTGCGTTCAGACACATACATGGATGCAAAGCTATCCTAGATAGGCTATCCATTGAAACAAACTTGAACGCGCCCATTGAACCATAATTAAATCGGCAAATGGGCACGTTCCGCTGGTTATTCTCAGCTATCCGGATAGCTTTGTGTTGTTGTAATCCCTTGTTAAAAAACAGCTGATAACAGCTGACGCAACAACAACTCAAGTTATCTCAAAATTTTTGGGATAGCTAGATAGCATAGCGAATAAACATTGGAACGCGAGGAATGTAAATGCCAAGGATCGTTGAGTGCGTTCAGCAATAAAAGTAATGACCAATTCACACATAGCATTAAGATAAAGTTTACACGGGGAAATACACTTATATTCTTCTTCTGAAGAGTCAGTAATCATTGTTTAAACGCAACAATGAATTATTTGTGGGATCTAAACGCTACAGTTATTATTACGTTTCACGTTATACAGAGGGCTGTGTTTTTGTTTTTAGGGTAACTAACTCTTGCCAGGAAGTGACAAATCCTTCAAAAGTATTTCTTGTCTTTCGGTTCGAATTTTGCCGTGAAAAATTTAGGTCACCTCTATTCCAGCCGGCTTATAACACGCACAAAGAATATGTTGAGAGTGTGAGGACCAAGATCCCTCCACTCCACGAGCTGTGACGCCTATAACTTATTTATTAATTTGTATACTCCTTTAAAAAGATTCTCTCATAAACTTAAAACATATTTTACTTTTGTCTTTAAGTTATAAATAGAAACATTTCAATCTTTTAACCATTTCGAGGAGAATAAATTCTCAGGCAGAACCAGATATCACATAGCTTATGACACTAATTGGAGGATGAAAGAATGTACGGAACTATTAATCAACACCCCAGGGGCTATTGAGAGCATATGTGCATGATCAGTAGGTAGTCGTGTTAAATGGTTTTGCACTTCAAACTAATTAGCAAACTGTTCACTGATCTTGTAGTTGATTTAAATTTACTTAAGACTTGCTTATTGTATAAATTTGTACCCAGTTCTTATTGCTTTGACTTTGATATCAAGGTCTTATATTAAAAGCTTTGGCTCTTATTGGATTTTCGGATTGGAATTCAAAACCACTCGTTAGCTTAACAAAATATCGATTTTGAAGAAAACGAGCTACCACCCAGGGGGTCAATTCTCGATCTGTGAAACTGTGAAGTGATAAATATGATAACGCCTTGACGCCAAATGCAATTCTCGAAGTGTGAAAAAATGAAAACAAATGCCAAATTGTTTTCATATGATAATTCGTTTATCACAATCATTTCATTCTGTGAAAACCTGTGAAAAGAAAAATGATAAACAGGAACAAATTGTGCTCATTTGATACACCCAAGTCGCCATCTTGATCTTTCTGTGACGTCACAATCATCTTTTTCTATGAGCAAGTGGTAGCATTTTTCATGTTAGTACTTTTTAGTACTCACTTTGACAGCTGCTTTTCACAACGAGTTCGGGAATCGGCTTGCGCGTGTTTGTGAAGTGATAAAATGATAAAACTCTGTGAAAACTGAAATGATAACTTTGTTTTCATTTCACAGTTTCACAGATCGAGAATTGACCCCCAGGTCATTGTTTTTCAATATTCCTAAAGCAGTTCCTTCAGAGTTACCAGTCTGAAGAGAATAACAATTTTGTGAGTGTCGAGAAACTTTGTAAAATTCGATTATTCAGAAGGAAAGATATTAATTACTTCTAAAAGAAGGAGAGTTTTGTTTTTAACCGGCAAATTAATAACTAAGCACTTCAATTACCAATTCATTGGTTTAATTCATCTCAAGACTTAAAACCCTAAATAAATTGTTTTCAATCCTAAAATTCCTACGTATAAAAGTATGTAAACCTATACCCTATATCAAGAAAGCGGAAAGAAAAAGAAAATGAAAGAATTTTCAAGTTCCTTTTACACAGAATTTATCATTCGTCGCCGTCATTATAAACTTCCTTTTCCTGTTTTCTTCAAAACATCAACAAACTCTCGCATATCAATGAACTCTCAATTCTACGGAAACTACTGCCATCTATAGGGCTTCGCTTTAGGCACAGAGCTTATATTCGAATTCCCCAAATTCACTGCACTGTAACCAATTTCCCAAACCGTCGTTAAACTCAATCAAGCCAGAAGGTGAATCCTTTTGTGTATTATAAAAGGGAAACCTGTGCTGCTGCTGCTGCTTCTGCCGCCTGATGCTTTTCCCTAATCTCCGGAGAATTTCGCAAATCATAAATTCAAGAAATTCCTCAGAGTGTTGTTTGCTCGTTACGAAACCACATTCCAGTTTGACGAAGCAGACATACCTAGTATGACGATGGCGACGAAGGTAATGCTAAAAAAAGGAATTGGTGGTGGAGTCTTGAAGTTGATTTGCACAATGGGAATAAATCTATGCCGGTCTTTGGATTGTTTACGTGTGGGAATGAGTTCTTTAATAGACTTACAAGTTACAACCGATTGCATTTATAAAGAAAAGTTATACCATCATGCGATGGAAGTTAAGCCAGTAGATGAGATTGGTATATAGTGTATGCGTTGCACCGTGCTGCTACCATTGAGCCTGTCTGATGATAGTCCCTCAGATTTCCACCATACTTTAATATAATGTTCACTTCGTTCATGTGGAATTTCTGAGTAGAATAAGAATGCAAACGGAAGAAGCCCGGTCTTCGAAGATAAAATTATCTTTCTTTTTTTTTCTAGTTAATGGAATGTCACCTTGCTATGACCATCAGCATTTTAGGTGTGATGGAGGGCTAGAATGAGGTGCAATTTAGATCGAGGAGGAAGCTTCATTTGACAGCTGTGTATTGGGAGATGATGACTAAAAAAAATCTTCACATTCGACGTGATTTGATGACGTGATTTGCCTGCAGTTTTATTTGAGACAAAATATAAAAAAAAGATTGAGGAAAGATATTTGAAATTTGTTTTGAACTAGGAAGGAAGCAGATAAAAGAGGATGACAAATTCTTCATCTGCTTGCCGTTTGCCAACGCGTTGACATTTAAGTTATTTGTTTTTCCTTTAAGAGAGAAGTGGGAGGAATGATGCACCATAAGAAGGATTTTTCAGCGTTGATCCATTGACCATCCCCATCTATTGGGCTTGTTAAATATGTAAAATACAAATGTACTGACGGAAACTCCTCCATAATCTTCTTGGCGTTAGAACCCCCTCCCAACCCCCGGGGCCGCTCTTTGCATTACTTCAGGGGGGGGGGGGGTGTCTTGTTTCCCTTGTGGAATCATTTTGCGGGTTCAACTGTTTTCCGATTATTTTCTTCTTCTCTTTTTTCCTTTTGAGAATATGTTCTATAGAAACAGGTTTTATACCAGTTTTGGTCGCTGTTTACCATCTTCTGTACTAGCTTTCTGGCGTGATGTCACCAATGCTGCTCACTAGTTCTCAACGTTCGGCTTTCCATCTGGTGCAGTCGAAGAATGTGTGTTGAACACCGTCTTGCAGAGTCTCCATACTGGCAGTTCGAGGTGTTCAGTTTTCCGATATTATGGAGCAAGGCGTTGAAATACCCATTTTCGGTGAGAAACTGGGTGATGTGATAGTTTTCTTCATCGTGTTCATTCCACTCAGCCACATTCTACTTCCCGAACTTCTGCGCTCTTGCCACTTCTGTATCGTGACAAAGCATGCCTCCTCCATTGCGTTTCTACTCCAATTTCCGTCTTTTTGTCGTAGACGTAATCCCTTTCTGCCGCTGGAGATTGATGGAAGTCACTCCTGCGGCTAAACAGACTACTGGTTCCGACACCTTTCAGTAGGAGCTCTACGCCGGCGCAAGGCTTCACGGCATTGTACTGATGCCATTTGCTCCGGTACTTTTCTTGTTTGAGTGTATCTGCCCAGGTCTCGCTTCCATTGGAGATTGTCATGATTTCTGGCTTTATAACCTCCAACATTAATATACGCCGTCATTCTGAAGTTCTGACCTTCGATGCTCGTTTGGCTGCTGTCCTGTTAAGATGCCAAAAAGTTAGCTTTGTGTCCAACCTAATTCCGAGATACTTCAATCCGTCTATGTTCCTTATGACCTTGATGGATCCTACTTGGAAGTCCTCCACCATCCCCAAAAGATAAAGTTGGATGTTGAACCTTCTCCTTGAGCACGGCATGTTGTTCCACTTGGCTAAATTGAAAGCGTTCCGTACATCCAGAGTCGCCAGCAAACGATTTTTCTGGAATAGTGGTTTCTGGAGCCGCGTTTCGGGAAGCAAAACTATTTTTTGGCTAAGTCGTCTGCTCTATGTACTGCAGCTTTTAAACGGGGTTTCAGCATCTTTTCTAAGAGCTTGCCTGCAGTGTCCAGCGTATATAAGGATCTGGGGAATTTTGATCTCGTTTTTTTGCTTATGCGTTATTTTTTCCAGTTTTTAGGGAAAGCCCCTTCTTTGAGGCATCAGCTGGGGGTATGTTTGTGTGGTGACTTTCAGGGCTTCTGCTGGTATTTAATCAGGTCCAGGGCCTTTTTGGTTTTGCAGGGTTTCAACGGCTAAACTCAACTCTTCTACCTTGAAAAGAGCTGTATCGTGTTGTTGGGCCAATGTGGTGTCGGGGACCTGATAGGATGCGTCTGGAAAAGGGTGTCAACTATGCAACCCATTTTTTCTTCGTTTAGGACAGGGACGGTCTTCTGGGCTTTGGGATCCGAAGGTTCCTCTTTACGTCTTGGAGGACATCTTCCCATGTCTGCTTCTTGCTCAGATTGATGGCCTTTTTAAGCTTGGTATGCTTGATTCTAAATTCTGTTAGGACGTCTTCAATATGTTCAGGTTGTCTTCTCCTTCCCCTAGTGAATTTGCGGCTAAGATGTACGATTTAGTCGAAGAATTTCTCTTTCCAAAAAACCCAGTATCAGCTCCTTCTTTTGCTTATCGCTTAACACCCATTGCAATACAGTAGGACTGGCAGTATAAGGGTTTAAAACGTGCACTTCGGATTTTGGTTTGAGGAGTATTAAAATAACTTGTTGCACCAAACCGAAGTAGCACCGGTTTGCTAAGGTCTTCGTCAGATCTCCACGTGAAGATTAATATTTACTCCGAAGAAGATGAACTCCTTAACTACTTCGAAGTTGTTGCTATAAACAGTGACGTTTTTTCTCAGTAGCCAGTTGACAGATTTGCATGTAGCCCAAGAAGTTTTCTTCAAAAAACTACAACGGCATGTTGGAGTGATGATGTCAGTAATACCGGCATTCCCTAGAATCATCAGATTCTGAATCCTTGTTGCTCTTGAGCTTCTTTATAGCAAAGTCTACCTCTTCTATACTGGGTCTTCATTGACTAAGGGAATGTTCCCTTGTTATCCTATTTCTCCCTGATCCCCATTTAGCAGCTGCTGCAAATGCTGCTTGCATACATCTACTATTCTCTGTGCTCCGTTGAATAGGTTAACCTTCTCTGTTCCGAAGAGCCTGCGTTTCGGTTTTTAAAACCAGCAGCTAGTTGGTTGCCTTTTTTGTAAAACTTCCGGGTGTTACTTCGGTCCCTTTCATCTAAGAGCTGCGTACGCCCTCTTCTACACAGTCTTCTTCTCATGTGCATCTTCTGTCACCTTTTTCAGCTCTTCGCATTCATCATCTCGGGTTCTTTTTCGGGGGTGGTTGGTAGCCTATTCCTTAATACTATGCTCTACTTATAAGAACTCTCCTTATAAGAACTCATGCGATGTTATGTGACTTTAAGGTTCTCTTGGTAGTCAAAATACAACTTGTTGACTTTATTATTCGGCTTTTCGTCAGTTTAAACAGTTAAAATGTTATGTTTTTCTAAACAACTGCTTACAATTTTGCTACACTTTAATATTTTTCACTTGTTGAACAAAAAAATAAGCAAATAATGTGTTCCACGACGACGACGACGCCAACAGATAATAATCAAACAAATGGAAACAAGTTAAAATAATTATTACAAGTGCCCGACAGCTAAATTAGCTGTTTACTTTATGTCCATCATGAATCATGAACGTAAATATTTATTCGTTCGATGTTTGCGTTGATCTTGCGTTGAAATTGGAAAATTTCACTTTTTTTTTATGAGCGCTCTAAGTCAAAGGAGAGTTTGGCGCACTCTCTCAAGTCGTTCGTTTGACCCTTCTTACCGCACAATTACCAGCGCCAGACAAGGCACTCCTTTCAATTTCAAATTCGAAAGAAAAACACAAAAATATGCTTAACATAAATTACTTTAGATTTCGTGATCAATCGAAAATGATCAATCGATCGATCGATGTAATAATTTATACTCAAGTACAAGAAAAACCACCCAGCTTTTCTCCATACTGCTAAAACCTGAAGGTGGAATACTGCATTTGCCTTCTGTCACAAAAGTAACAATAATTAAATTGCTAATATTTTTTTCAATTGAAGTTTATAAAAATAAGTTGAGAACTACTTATTTTGAGTTTTGAGAACCGCGGTGAGATATGCAATCTGACAGTTGCCTCCCAGACTATTAAGAAATGTATTAACATAAAGGGAATTTATTCAACAATTTTCTAACGAATTACAATTATTAAATGCAAATTAGAAAACTGTATCGATTGTTAAAGAAATGCAATAAATGCGAGGTCTTTTGTTTTTAGAAAAAAAAAACAAAAACAAATTATCAACTAAGGTAGACAGTCTTATTTGCTCCCGAGTATAAATGTAGTTAGAAACACAAATAAAACCCCTCAAGTTATTGGGAAACAAATATAATGAAAGTCGTATATTATTTTTCGAGGGGTGCTGCTTCAAGGGAGGTTTTTTGTCTGTTTAATAATAACAAATGCAACGTTCATCCGCTGCCTAACCGCATGCTCACTTGAATATCTAATTTCTTATATTGACTTTGCTCATAAAGACTTAAAAAAAAAGAAAAAAATAATAAATAAATAAATTGCAAGTATGTGAAGATAGTAGGCGTGTCTGGAGTGCAAAAGCCAACAATTGTGATTATTTATCCATCACAGAGGCGATAATTTATTTTAAATAAATGTTTTTAAGTTGTGCGTTTATTGCCGTGTGGCGCGAGCGTTTTTTCGAGCAACTATAGCAATCCATTGCATTTTATTCGTGAGGAGCAGGTTTTGGTGCGTGAGCAGCGGCAGCCGTGAGAAGCCATTCAAGTGAATAGAAAATTAGTAATTCTATTAGGTATTGCATTTATACCATTTGTATCTATCTGTATGTATGAATTTATATTTTGTCTGCGCACTTGAGATACAAAAATTGTTTCGAGAGTGTAAATATGGAAAAAGTGAAATTGTTTTGTTTTGCGGTTTGGCAATGAAATCAATGCTATGTATAATTCCCCTTGCGGCTCAGTGGCTAACTGACTGAGCTCATATATCAAACAATAATATTTTTGCTAGATTTATGGATTTGTTTAGTTAGACAAAAGCTGCTGCTATTAGTAAAAAGGTTTAATATTCCACAAGCGTTTGTCATGGTGCCAACTTTAAACAAAGGGAGACGGACACGTACATAATGTTCATAAATAAATATAAACCTTAAGTTTGTTTAACTTAAGTTGCATTTTTGTTGTAAGGCATAATATTGGAGCCGCCTTATCTTACTTTATTATTGAAATAATAAAACACTTCTAACTAACCGCTGATATGTAAATAAACGATAGATATAAAATATGTATATTTTAATAATTTATTTTATCTACAAAACAAGAAGAATTAAATAAAATTTACACTCAAGATAACATGACATTAAAACAATTACACTTTAAATGAAGTATCTTGACTTCTTGTAAATCATCACATTCGGTTATTGAAAATCGCACAAACTATTGCCTCGAAAGAAAATTGAAAAGGTTTTTGAACTTCTGAAAGTTTGAAGAGGCCTAAGCTTAGAAATGGTGAGTAAAAGATAGACCTGTAAAATATTTGTATTGATTACTTTTGTACTTAAATACTTTTCAATTCCTTTTTAATACCAAAAGTCTTTATAATGCCTTTTAATTACTTTTAATTCCTTTTCGAAAAAATTTAGTGATTTCGTGGTTTTTCCTCTTTTGTCTCGCTTTAGTCTCGCCATGACATTTACACGTGGTTTTTGAAATTAAGCACGTTTTACCCTTATCTCGCTTTGGTCTCGCCAAAGTTTCTGCAAAGTTCTTTTTCAGAGAGGTTAAAATAAGCCAAAAACGTGCGTCAAAAGTTCAATCGTAGTTTTGCAATTTCGTGGCCATTGTGTTCGTCTTGCTGTGGTCTCGCCTTGTGAGTTTACACGGGGATCTGTGTCGTGGCTTTCTCGCTATTATGTCGCTTTGGTCTTGCCGTGACATACACGTGGTTTTGAAACTAAACATTTTTTGCCTTCATCTCGCTTTGGTCTCGCTTTAGTCTCGGCCAAAGTTATTTTTTTTTCAGAATAATGTTTTTCAAAATGTTAAAGTACCTAAGTTAAAAATATTCTATTGAAAACGCTTATAATAGTGTCAAGCGTGAACGTCACTGAAACAGCACAACGAAATTTAATTGTTTAAATTTCCATACCGAGTTCTAGTGAGAAGTTCTTACTGATTTGGTGAAGAGCACGGTTGTAAGAATTCTAAGCGTTTTCCATAGAATTTTGTTTAGCTTTCCTATCGACTCTAATATTTTCAAAAAAAAAATTGCTTTGGCGAGACTATAGTGAGACCTAAGTGAGATGATGGCAAAACATGCTTAATGCCAAAAACCACGTGTAAATGTCATGGCAAGACTAAATCGAGACCATAGTGAGACAACCACGAAACAGATGCCCGTGTAAACGGTCACTGAAAACCAAGTTTGGTTGACTATGACGATTTCGGTTTAAAACATTTATTATTTCTAGTTTTTTTATAAAAGGAATTATAAGTACAACTCATAAGTACAAAAGTAATCAATACAAACATTTCAAGGACTTTTGAGGAACTCAGGTACCTGTGCAAGTACCGGTATTGGTACTTGATATTTTTAAGGACAAGTACCATGGAATTGTGCTGGTACTTACAAATTTTAAGTACAAGTAATTGTTATTTAATTGTACTTAAGTACAAATATACTTAATTACTTTACGGCTCTGCTTGTACGTCAGTACCCTGATGGTACTGGTACTTGAAAAAATGCAAGTACGAGGATTTTTGAAGTATTTGGGTACAAAAACCAAGTGCCTACCAAGTACTTATGTGTCAAAGCACTTGATCAGTACTTTCAAGTACTTGGCCAGTACTTTTTAAGTTTCAGGAAACTTAGGCGAATGGCTTTATTTGAAGCCACTTGTCTGCTAAAAATTTTGAGGGGTGCTGGATGAAGCAGAACGTCTAGGTTGGCAGAAGTCATTGTACGCAGTGCTTAACTTATGTACAAACAACCAGAGCTAGACTTTGCTTAGCTTAT
This sequence comes from Dasysyrphus tricinctus, assembly GCA_963921185.1. Taxonomy (NCBI): domain Eukaryota; kingdom Metazoa; phylum Arthropoda; class Insecta; order Diptera; family Syrphidae; genus Dasysyrphus; species Dasysyrphus tricinctus. The sequence continues at coordinate 201,001,942 of OY992532.1, forward strand.
CAGCTTTATCTGGAGCAGTTCACCATACTGCCAAGCCGTAAGTGACAGTCGGTCTAATCACAGAAGTGTATTGCCAATGAAGGATACGAGGTTGAAATTAAGCAAATATTACTCAATAGGCTCGAAAGTACTTGTGAGTACTTGAAAGTATTTGAAAGTACTTGAACTTGAAAGTACTTGTAAGTACTTGTAATCACTTGAAAGTAATGGTCAAGTATTTGAAAGTACTGCTCAAGTACTTTGGTACTTAAGTACTGGGTACTTGGTAGTTATACCCAAATACTTGACAAAATATTGTTACTTGCATTTTTTCAAGTACCAGTACCACGGTACTGAAGTACAAGTACCCATACCAGAGTACTGAAGTACATACAACACCTTGTAAATTTAACATGACACCTTGTAAATTTAACATGGACTTAAAATGTAATCCTGTAAATTGTACCTACATGAAAATCTAGCTAATTTAACATGACTCGATGTTAACATAAAAATCTATAGTTAATTTAACAGGTTTCAATGTTGAATCAACCCTATATCTGTGTCATGAATCTTTACGTCTAAGAGCCGTCTCTAACGCTGCTTATCGCTTAACTCGTTTAGAAATTTACTTTATATTTATTTTAATTTAAAAATAATTTGTTATACTTACTTCAGTTTTGAACTGGGAACCTTCCACACACGGAGATAGCACTCATCCACCGGGCCAATACGCTACACAGAAAACTGGTACCAAATATCAACAAGTTGAAACTCATTGGATGGCTTGTGTGTGTGTTTGACACTAACGTTATGTTTAAATGAACTGCCAGAGTGCTACTTTAACAGGAGGCCAGGTTAAATTCAAATATTTTTTTTTGAATAGCCTGTGTGTATGCGTTTCACTACTGCTGTCACGTTGAAATGAACTGGTTGAGTGCTTTTTTAACATGTGGCCGGGTAAAATATAACAGGTACAAATTGTAAAAAAAAACACATTAAACGTTAATTCAACCTGATAAATTGGGTAAATAGAAATTTATAGCATACAGTGTTAAAAAACACAACCTTGGTTAAATTTAACACTATATTCTTGTTAAAACTTCTTATTTACACAAATCTAGTGTTAAAATAATAGGTAATCTTCTTATATCAATTGAATAAGGTAAGGAAGTCCACCAGGTTGATTTTACACTGAATATAAGGTTATTAAAACCTTTCTTCTTTCTGTAAGACTAAATGGGATAGTGCACCTTGTTCATTTAACACGGCCTGTGTTAATTATTTACCTGACGTTTTTTTCTGACTACGTCATTCAATGGTTGTGGTTTTCTTATATTTTCTCAAATACGATTCAAAGCAATTAAACTAAAACCACATTCCAGGTTCTTAGTTATAAATTAATCAAAGGGAAATAGGGTTTCAATAATTAAAGTTAAAGTCTTGATCTCATGAGATACTACGTTGCGATCCAGCCGTGCATATTTTTTCATTCGATTCTTATAATCGAAATAAAAAGAAACCTGAAACACATTTCTCATTCCAAGAAAAATCATTCACCGTAACCCTTGAAATCATTCCATGAAAAAAGTCCAACACTAATGAAAAATGTTCCCGACTAACTTTATTCCTAAGGGCGGATGCACAAAAAACATTTACTTTGTATTCATTTCATAGAAAATATGGTTTTGACTGTGGGCCAACAAAAATGTTCAAAAACTCTCCACAATAAAACTAAAAAGTACAAAAAAAAAAAATCTAAAAATTGGCATGAAATCGCAATACCAAAACTCTGAATAAAAATAACGCCAAACCAATTTAATTGCCCATGACCCTTGGATTAATTAACACAGTTCAAGTGAGCGAAAATTTACTACAAGAGCTGCTGCATTCAATATCCACAGGATTATGTAGGTATGTATTTTATACCATGGCACTTCCCTTTTCATCTATTCTGCCAACGAAAGTAATTGAAGTAACATCTTATAGTCCCTGTAGGCCCTCGAGGACTTATTTAACTATCATATAGAACCCCATATGGTGTTCACATGTGCCGCATACCATAGAAATCCAGTTTTCTATACTATGCTGCTGATTCGGCCCTTCTGCCAATCGATGGCCATCAAATTGGAAAATCTTCGCCTTTGTCATATGTATACAAAAACTCCCTAGAGATCGAACAATAGCATAGAATTCATGCCTACACGAATGTCCTTGGCCTTTTTGCCTCCCTTAGTTTTATTTTACTGGCTCCGAACAACTGTGTGCGGTGGCACATATCGATTATGATTGTTTGCCAAAATCTATAAGGACACGAGAAATTCGGGAGAAATCAACAAAAATGAAAATAAAAATAGAAAAAAAAAGAACTACAAATGCGGGTAATATTGGGCGTGGGGTAAATCGTCCCCTCTATAATGTAATGGCACTTTGAAAACTACAGTCATAAGTCTGCCAAATTGTCTGCTTACTTACACTTGCACCCTCCGCCGAATATTTAGCTAGGACGTGCATACGTTTTGTTTTTACTTCTTCTCTTTAAGTTGAAATCGATAATATCCTTTCAAAAGAGAATACATTATCAAATAGCTCTACACGATGGCCTAGGTAAATATTTAATTTCAGCTTGAGGATGAACGACATCATTGCCAGAGAATAATGCTTTCGGTGACATTGCAAATTTCGTATGAATGCTTAAATGTTTCTACTGCAAACATTAGGATCTTCAATACAATGGAATGAGTAAATATAATGGCATGCCCTTTTTTTTATTTGAATGGTTGCAAGTTGAACCGAATTGTTTTGTAGTCGTTGTTAGAATATTAAAGATAAGAAATTATGTAACTTGAAAGCCTTGAAACGATGACGAAGTCAGTAGGTAACGACAGTGTTGTTCCAATTAATGTAAACATCTAAATACGATGTTTTTTAAGGACTTTCTTAAGTCTAGAGTTAGGTTTCCTTATACTAATGTTTTATTTTATTTAAAATATTAAGAGTGAACTTTTTTCGTAGTAGGTATTATAAGTTTTGATTGCCTCGACTCGATCTCGACACAAACTTGCAAGGATCTGTTCTACCTAGGATACGATACAAACTTATATTTTTGTGGATAAAAACTCAATATTTATATATTTATATCAAGACTAGCTGACCCGGTGAACTTCGTTCCGCAAAAAATTGATATAAATGTCCCTTTCAACATCTCTATCGAAAGAATGAAACTCAATTGGAATTACACCTTCCATAAATGTAAAAATTTCATCAAACATTTTTTTTCATGATTTTCGAAAAATAAATTGATTTCAATACCTATACTTTATTTTCGACGTCGGGTTTCTGACACACCCCGTACAATTTTCCGTACAAAAAGCAATACAATTCGCAATTAAAGCTTGCAACGATTGGCCTTGCTCCGAATTCTGAAAATGGGAACTTCCTCGCATTTGAACTATGAGGATGTTCTTTATGAGTTTATTCATCGTCAATCTTGAATAGTTTCGGTTGGTTCAGATAACGCAGCATTATGACGACAGATCCGGCTTTAAGTTGCAAATTGGGCTAATCCAACGAACTCGAAAATTCAATTAAATAGTTTGCTGCTTCGCCATCATTTGTAACGTGATCTATCGACTTTAACGAATTCCTTAAGTGACTCCGATTCGATTTTAAATAATAAAATTTAAATCATTGACGTCCAATAGTTGCAACCTATGTTCGGGAACAGTTTTTTTTAATAGTTCTTCCTTATATGATGTGAATTGACAAAAATTCGGTAGGAGCGAAATCATTCCAGTTCCAGCATCAACCACAATTCAGCCATTGCCAATTATTGTCAGCAGTTGTTTTGAGAAATGTTTGGCTGATGATCGTTCTGCAAGGCAACTTGCATTTTCGTCATCAAATGCAGCTTCTTTACGTATCGCCAGATAAACGATAATTTCAGGCAAACGTTGCGTTCATCTGCAGACGTTGATCGCGGAATGACCAATAAATTTGACGTAAATCACCGGCTAGTAATATCATTGTTTTCCCAAAGCGTTTGAATTTTTTATTGTTTCATCAAGCACCTCCAATGCTTTCTTTGGGCTTCACCCAGATTAAAATTTTTCCAGTTTTCAACACCTGTGTCATCGCAGTGTTTCTTAAATTGTTAAGCTTAGATTAGACAGTCAACGTAAGTGGTCAACGCATTGACTCCTTGACGTCATCAGATGCATCGTCAATATACTGTCAAGGCATAAGACGTTGACGATCACACGAATGACGACACTCGGTCAATGTTGTCCCAAAATGCGTTGACACGTAAAACGTTGACGATTACACTACTAGACCACATCCATACATATAAACGTTGAAGCGGAGTTGACAAGAGCAAAATCGAATCATTTTTTACGTTGAAGATCACACGACATTGACTTTGGTGCTATCGAACAATAAAAATAAAAATAAATTGGGTGGCGCAACAGCTCTTGGAGAACCAGAGTCTAGTGACTTACAACTCTCAACCATTCCTGTGCGCGTAAGTGTTGGCAGGAATGGAGGGGACCTACAGTAACAGTTTCTTGCCGAGTCCGTACGGCTAAATGAGCAGCACTTATTCATCACAAAAATACTCTTGGAGGATAAAACATTTCTGTTCTTAGGTGGCACGGCTGGGAATCGAACCCACACCTTCGGCATGACAGTCCTACGCACTAACCATCATGCCACGAGGTACTACGTTATAGAAAAATACAATGTGGATGGATTAAAAAACCTATAATAAATCTAAACAATTTGAAGTTTTTACTGCTCAGGAAAAAGGGGATTTTAGCGCAACTGGGTGACATTTAGATCGGAATACACTTTTTCCGTCAAAATATAGTTCATCCCCCATCTGTCCAGCCATCAACTGTTAAGTTTCATTGAAGGATGGTAAGGATGTTAATTGATTAAAAAACAGCTACAAATTCAGAAATGTTTGAAGTTTTTCTACTGCTCCAGAAAAAAAGTGATTTTAGATCAACTGGGTCAATCTGTCAAGGCATCAACTGTCAAATTCTATTGAAGGATGGCTACGATGTCATTCTGATTGTGATAGTCGGCGAGTGCGGACGTGCTTGATGACAAGTAAATTCGGAAATTTTTCAATCGCAATTAAAAAAAAACAAAAAAGTAAAAGTAATAAAAAAAAGCTCCTAAGATGGAGAATAGTAATTTATTTCCTACGGATAATGTCCCACCGGATAAAGTTACGGAGAATATTAATTCTTTTAAAATGCCCTCATCGTTAATAAATGAGGCAGAAAAGAAAAACATCGAAGAACGTGTTGAAAACGGTAGTTGGGACGAGGAAGATTTCCCCTCCAATACTAATACACATTCAGCAACCGAAGAAATGGACTTTTCCATTGATGGGAAAGAGACAACGAGTGCGGAAAAAGTGAAAAGTGCACAAGCTGCTCCTAGTAGCAATATTATTATTGGCTGCTCTAACTCCAATACATTTGTGAAACCGTCGGGCAGTCCCGTTAGTGAGGAAACGAGAATGGCTTTGAAAAATCTGCTTGCCAAAGATCAAGAAACGTTCACTAACATTACGGCCCGGAAAAGACGCCAGGCAGAAACGTCGAGAGCTACCAAGAAAGCTGCAATAGAAAAAAAAGGGAATAGTAGTAACTACTACGAAATACTAGACGTTGGTTTGGATGAGGATGAAATTGCAACCGACTCCCAGGCCAACAATCATGGTAGAAAAGGCAACAGAAAAGACATTCCTGCCGCTGGTAGTGCCAAGGGGAACAGCAACAACTTTAACGAACAGCCGAACGCCCAACAGGTGGTGGACGACAGGACTTGGTGTCCGCCGATTTTCACAAGAGGTATTTCATCTAAAAGTATTATTGATTTTATTGTTAAGGCTAATTTAAATTTAAATGACGTTAAATTTGATGCCAGAGGGTTTGGCAAGCTAAAAATTTTTGTAAGGGATGTTGAATTACACAGTCTTTTACTAAACGAATTCAAAAGTATGAAGGTGGATGCCTTCTCGTTTACTCCAAGGGAGAAAAAAAAATTTAATGCCGTTCTTAAGGGTATTTCTGGCAACTACTCACCGTCGGAAGTGAGAAATGAGCTATTATCTGTGGATCCTACACTTAAAATTTCAGTCAAACCGTTTGAGACCAAATGGTCGAAAGAAAATGATATTCCCTTGGACCTTTTCCTCTGTGTTCTGGAGGACAGGGATAGTTTGATAAGAGTAAAATCCATCAAAACACTTTTGCGTCATAGAGTGAAGTGGGACTCAATTAGAAGTTCAGGCACTAAACAATGTTTTAGATGCCAACGTTTTGGCCATGTGTCGGACTACTGCGCCTACACGGCCAGATGCGTGAAGTGTCTAAAAGACCACCCAAAGGGTGAGTGTGAACTGGGGCCCAAGAGCGATACGTCAGTGGCGTCATGCGTTAACTGCGGTACCTTAGGACATCCTGCAAGTTATAAAGGGTGTCCTAAGAGAAATGATTACTTAAAGAACAAAGAAGCAGCACGAACATCTGCTACACGGGGTAATAATGTACCCAGTAACAAAATGTCTAACATTGCTCAAAATGTTGTAGTTAACAAGTTATCTTTTGCAGATGCTCTACGAGGAAAAGTTTCCTCAGTGCCCACCGCACCCCCTGAACCTGCGAATGGCAACGTCATTTCTGATTTTCTAAATGAGTCCAAAAATCTGTTCGGACTTCCTTTCAATACCCTTTTTTCAAAAATTAAGAATTTTTGGCCTAATTATATTCAGCTTAACGACTCTCAAAAGCCAGAAGCATACCTGGCCTTCCTTGCTTCACTCATGCCATGAACCTTAAAGTCCTTACAGTTAACGTCAATTCATTTTCTTCCCCCGACAAACAGATAGAGGTCGAGCTCCTCCTAAAAGAAACTCGACCTACAGCAATTTTATTGCAAGAAACTTGCATTAAAAATCATAAGAAAAATCGTTTCAATTCGGATTACGATTTTATTAATAACGGATCTGGCCGGGGCACTGGTATTCTTTTACAAAACTCGCACAAAACATTTCACAAAACCTTCGTAAACAATATCATTTCGGCTACCATTGCCTTAATCCCATTCAAACTACAGAACATGACAAAAACTCTTGCTCTAGTTTCAATCTACATACCATGTAACACAGGCGCAAGGTTGGCAGCTGCGTTGGATGATTTGATTGTTTCTTTAAGAGATTATGAATATATAATAATAGGAGGTGATTTCAACTCCCGCCACCAACTATGGGGAGATGACAGAATCAATCTCAACGGGATACATCTTAACCAATGGTACTCAGACGAACGTTTCCTGGAGTTTGACATAGTAGCAGCTGAAGGCCCAACTCGTCCCAGTTCTGGGTCGCATATTGATTTTTTTTTAATCTCTTCCAACTTTCGATCCCCTATTCATTTTAACAGCAATATAGTTTGTCTAACTCTAGACCCAATTTCTGATCACTACGCAGTGTTCATGAACATTCAACTTCAATGTTTTTCTCCTTTCCCCATTCTGGTTCAAAACCCCCGCTGTTTCAAAAGAACAAACTGGTCAAGATTCAATAACGATCTTGACTTCCAAATTTGTAATTTACAAATACCAACGGATAGAAACTTGTCCAATGCAGAGTTAGATCATTTCATTTCAGAGATAACTAATATTGTATCAAACTGTAGTATAGAGCACAGCCAATCCAAGTCTATTAACCATAATCATCATAAGATATCAAACGAAGTTTTAGAGTTTTTCAAAATAAGGAAAAATTGGAAAAAAAAGCTCAAAAGAATTTTCCACCGTTTCGGAGATCGCTTAAGCCCAGAGTATTCCGAACTCTCTTCTAGGATAAACTGCCTTAGTAAAATTATCAGGGACAGAGTAAAGATCGAAAGAAATGTTGAATTTCGTTTGAAACTTAATAGCTTAAAACCTTCACCCAATGTTTTTAAAGCAATCAATCAGATCACGGCCAGAAAAAACAAGTTAAACGATTCATCGCAAGAACTTAAATGGGGGAATCGAACATATACTACCTCATCTGAAAAATGTAATGCTTTTAGCCGTTTTTACTCGGATCTTTACTCTTTGAAAACACCACAATTTGACAATGAACACACTTTAGCAGTAACAACAGTCAACAGTGCATTTTCGGCATGGAATACAAACCTGACTATCAATAATTTTTCACCCAGTAATAAATCAGACTCCATTTCAATAGAACCCTTTGCAACCGCGAATCTTATCGAATCAATAATAGCATCTCTAAATAACAAAAAGTCTTCAGGGCCCGACAAAGTCACTAACTTCATCATTCGTAAAGTTAGAGTTGTACTGGCCAAACACCTAACTCCAATTTTGAATAATTGCATGAACAATTGCTATTTCCCTATAGCCTGGAAGCATGCTCATCTCATCCCCTTAAAAAAGAAATCGCACTCCAACAACCTTGACGATTTTCGACCCATTTCCCTGCTTTCGAATATAGGAAAAATTCTAGAAAAAACACTATTGGCCAAAATAAAAAACTTTTTTGATGAAAACACCCTAACTCAACACCAACAGTTTGGTTTCAAAAGTGGACACTCCACCGAACATGCTTTACTTCATTTACAAAACAATATTTTAAACAATCTCAGATTGAAACAATGTACAGTCGCATGTGCTATAGATTTAAAAAAAGCATTCGACTCAGTCTGGCACTGTGGTCTCATATATAAGCTCGAAAAGGTAAAGCCGCTGCGGCTATTCTCAAATTGTTGCTCAACTCTAGAGAGGTAGAGAAAAAAACGAAACTTTTGATTTATAAAACACTCATCCGACCGGTAATGACTTACGGCTTCCTGTCCTGGTTCCATATCTCACCAAGCGTAGCTTTGGAAATGCAGAGATTCGAAAGAAGAATCATCCGGAAATGTATCTCAAAATACAGACGCCCATCGGGTAAGTGGTTTCAAAACAAAAGTCTATATGAAGAGTCAGGAATTGTTCCCATGCTAAGCTACGTCACAGAACTTGCAAAAAAACGTATTCGTGCTCTGCAATATCACACTAACCCTGTCCTCCAGAACATTTACAAGGATAATATCAACTTTGCTATTGATGACAGATTTTACATTTCCCCAAAAAGTATCTCCTCCGGTAATTCAAGTTCACACTTTAGAATCCTTACAGATGATGGCTCTTTTCTCCCTCCGTTTTATAAAAAACGCCTTTCAAACAATTATAGAGGTTAGCAATGCAATTCAGCATCCCATTCTTTCACAACTCTAACTAATTTTAATCAAATTTTGACTGTAAATAAAGTAATATAAAAAAAAAACTAAGCAAAATACAAAACAAAACAAAAAAAAAAAAAAAAAAAAAATAAAAACAAAATATGTACAGTACTCGTAAGTAATCATTATAAAACTATTTATTAAACACAAAAAAAGACTGACATGAAATTGTGCCTTAATTCAATAATTTATTCACATTTTCTTTCTAGTTTATCATAAGATACAATTTACAATTAATGAAGTCCAACATTCTAAGTTTTCCAATTCTACTTTCACTCCGAAACATCTTCACAATAAAGTATCCACATCAATTAAAATGAAACAGATATATATACAAAGAATAATATAAAGCACACAATATATGTGTTTGACAGCTTTCGGCCTTCAGTCGTTTCTGTCTTGATTTTGTTTTCTTCTCTTTTTAATTTTAATATTGTTATCTCTTTTAGGTTAAGTTCTAGGTTAAGTTTTTCAGTAATGGTCATATTGAGTGGACGCATTAAAATCAAAGTGTAAAAATTTCTGTCAATAATAATTTTTTGTCCATATTAAATACAAATTTCCGAAAACAAAAATGTGTAGCCTGACCACTTCTAAGTCGGCAATAATATAAGAAGTAATAAATGTGTCATAGTTATTAAGTTATCAAAAAACAAAAATCTGTAAATTAATGAAATCTCAATAAAGTTTACTACTACTACTACTATGGCTACGATGTCGATGGATTAAAAAACCTCTGTAAAGTCAAACAAATTTGAAGTTTCTTTACTGCTCCGGATAAAGTGATTCAAGGGCAATTGCTGACATTTGCATCGATATATACTTTAGCTGTCAAAATATAGTTCGTCAACCGCATCCGTCAAGCTATCAACTGTCGATGTATTTAAAATCCTCAAAAAATGCTTACTTTCGAGATTGAGATAAGGGTCAACGCAGGTACGTTGACATGGTAGAAAATTCCGCTGTGTCAACGAAATGATATCTACAGTCAACGCGTCGGTGAGTAGTATGTCATAGTGTCCTAACTGCGTTGACAGAGTGATTACACGGCCTACAAAAATAACCAACGCATTGAGCCTAAAATTCGTGTCAACGTGAGTAGCAACGCAGTCGTCAGCATTGACAGTATTCTGCGTTGACGATCACAGGACAAGACACCTTTGGGATAGAACTGTACATCATTTTGACGTCAGAAAGTCAACGTGTTGACCATTTGCGTTGACCGTCTAATCGTAGCTTTACATATTAGCTCTTCACTCATATCGTCCAACCGTCTTCCAACAACGTAGGTGCTATTCCAGAAGAAACGACCGCAAGCGAAATGTCTGATCTTGACTGAATTGAAATATGCCGCCATTTCCATCTTCAATCGCCTTTATTAATGTGTCGCCCACGTTCGTGTCCTGTAGATTCAGCAATGAAACATTATTTGTACATACAATTTCTATCAAAACATCTCAATCGAAATCCTGCTCGCGTTGCAGTTCTCATGCATCGAGGGTCCGACATTCCAAATTTGCTGAACGGACTGCCGCACATAAGCCGACACATTTCTTCCTTCTTCAAACTCCATGTCGTCCTTCTATATATCCCACATTCTAAGCTCGGTCGAGGGAAAATATGTCATCATGATGGCGGACAATGTTCGAACTTTAGTCGCAGGCGCAGAAACTCTAGGTTTGGCGAGCCTTGCGTCCTTATATTATTATCGTTGTATTTCGCTGATACCCTTCTCGAAATGTGCCGCATAGCACACTATCAACAGTCCACAGGTTTTCGAACGAAATTGGATTATGTTCATGTACAATGTCTGACAGCGTAACGCCATTTGTTTGAAATTCCATTTTCGTGAGTGACAAAATTAACGGACTGTCAATTTGCTAATTTAAAGGCGAAAACTAATCGCTCAAAATGTTTTGCTATTATAATATGCCATGGAGATAAATACAATTTTGTGCATAAACTGACTGGTAGATGTCGCTCACATCGATCATTTTTGCTGAACTATAGACGTTTCCTTGACATGTTTTTTTTTTATGCAACTCAAATAGATACGCTTTTTCGCAAGAAGGTGGCAAAGGCCTCAATCCTGTTTTAAAATGGTTTCAAACCGTTTTTACCTTAGTTTCAAACCCACATCAAACCGGTATCAATCCGGTATTAACCCTGTTGCAAACCGGTTTCAAACCAGTTTCTAACCCGTTTCAAACCAGTTTTAACCCAGTTTCAACCCGGTTATAATCCAGTTTCAACTTAGTGTTTAGGGAACAAAGCAACTCAATCTTTTTTTCAAATTTGAAATTGGCGGTGCTAACTTTTTTTTTAATTGCGGCACATGGCAGCTGAAGCTGGGCACATTACATCATAACCCTTAATTCGAAATTCGAAGATATTGCTGCAAACTTCACGCACATCACAAAATGGTTGGTCTTTATGTTGATTTCACCATTCTGTTATGTCATCTTTTGGCACTCTTCGGGTCCAAAAGACTCCGAAGTATTTGTTATTTATGCTCTTAAGTCTTCAAGAGTCCGAACTGGTTCCTGTCGCAGCTTTGCTTCATTTCATGCTAAAAGGTTTCGATTGGTAAAAGGTCAGGACCGCTGGAAGGCCATTTTATCAAAGGAATTTCTTCAGAAGATAACCACGCCATCTTCGATCTAGTTATTCGATTGAAGGAGTGGTGATTGATGCAAAAAGCTGCTCTTCCAAAATTTTTTAATATTTAAAAATGTACTTTTTAAAATTACCAACATCTTGAAAAATTCTTGTCGATGTCAATTTTATCTTTTATGTTTTCGAAAATCGATTGAAACCAATTCTAAATGGTTCGGAAAAGTCGCTTCTTCTCCTACACCCTTCCCGCAGCAGCGCAGTGCTTCAATAATCCGTGATTTCATTTCACCATAGTAATTAATCTCATTTGGGTAACATGCCCTTGACATAAGAATTTCCCAGTTACATGTTAAACGTTGTCATTGCTGCGAATTAATTCCCATTCTTCATACCTATACCTATCCCCTCTCTGTATTTTACCATAAAGTCAAAGCGAAGTAATTTCGTGTAAAACACCTTTAATTACATATACACAGCTTTTGCATCAGCAAATTTATTCCCGCACTCTTTGGCTGCTCTAGATGACAATGTCAGTCCTTGAATGTTTGTTCTGGTGGGCTGAGGTATATATGCCCCGCGAACACCCAGAAACACGTCATAATCCAGTTGCACAATAATTGCATGCAAATGCAAATCGAGCCCAAACTCAAACTCAAACCCATTAACCCTACGCGAACCCAACAAAGTGCAAATCCACTTTAACCGCTTACAAAAAAAAAAGAAGAAGATGAAGCTCGCTGCTCAACACATTTGTGCCTATCATGGCCAGGCCGCCCGCCAGACTGAATAAGTTAGACACCATCAACTACACGCCAACGAAAAGCATGACGCAGAGTGACACCAGAGACAGTGCGACGTATAAGTACTTGAATGAAGCAGTGAAAACTCCCCGAGTTTCCATCCATACAGGACTGAAAAAAAAAGTTAGAAGACAGAGTACTTTCGTTAATTATTATAACATTCCACCCTGTGAAACCGAGACCGGCAAACAAAAGAAATTTTCAAAGGAGTCTCTTTGTCTGTGGGAGTGGTGGAACCCTTCACCCACCAACCCTTCAACTCATACACTCACACACATACAAATACAATCAAACAAAATGTAATAAGATAACGTTCAGCCGTTGGTATATAGCTTTTAGATTTAATTAGCGCTGTCTTCCATGTCCGTCTACATTTCCTTAAGCATAAATTGTATTGCAGTGTAGTCGCCGTTGCTTTTGGCTCCGCATTTCATTGTTGTTGGTTTCAGCTTTTGTCTAAAGAAACAAAAGAAACCAAATAAAATGTAAGAACAAAAAAAATACAAAAAAACAGAGGACGTTTTGCCTACCTGTATATCTGAATATCTTTTTTATCTATAGCTATGTATGTCTCTATATTGTCTAAGAGATATAGACACAGTTAAAGACGAAGTTCATTGTAACTTTTGTCTTTTTTTTCGCGGAAGTTTAACTCCATCTACTTGTTCTCCATTCCCGTCAAATGAAGGTTGATGAAATAGCTTTAGTGAATGGCATTATTTATCTTTGAATTCTACCAAAGTTGTTCTCTAAAATGAAATGACGTAAAATTAAAAGTATGAGGTAGTGAATTTTTTTGCGTTAAACCTTTTTTTTAAATGCGTGTGTTAAATGTCAGGTTCGAACTAATTACCTAATTAAATATTGCCGCTTAAGATTTTTGTAGATATTGCTATTTTTCTTTCTTTGCTATAAAAGAAAATATTCTGACAACCATTTTAGCAAAGCCCCGATACAAATTTTTGACCACTTGTCAGCACTTGTCAAAACAAACAAGATGATACCTTCTATTTGTGTACTGTGGTTCTGAATGATGCCATTTTACAAAATGGCTTCTTCAAGCATTTATCAGTTTTGGCAGGTAATCCGATGAAAAAACTATGGGTTTGTTCGTGTACTTTCTGCGCTGAATTTGGCAGTCTATCAAATTTTGAGGGTAGTACCTCGTGGCATGATGGTTAGTGCGTAGGACTGTCATGCCGAAGGTCTGGGTTCGATTCCCAGCCGTGCCACCTAAAAACAGAAATGTTTTATTCGAGGTACTGCCTCTTGCGAGGAACTGACAAAACCTCCAAGAGTATACTTGTCATGAAAAAGTGCTTCTCATTGAGCCGTTCGGACTCGGCAAAAAACTGTAGGTCCCTTCCATTCCTTCCAACAAACACGCACACAGGAATGGTTGTGAGTTGTAAGTCACTAGGCCCTGGTTCTCCACGAGCTGTTGCGCCACCCAATTTATTTTATTTTATTTATTTATCAAATTTTGAGGAGTGGACATGCAATTCTCTCAGAGAGAAGTAAAATTGTGCAAAAGTACACGAACGCGTAGAACCAAAATTTCTACCACTTTTTAAACGTCAACAAAAAGTAAACAAAAAACCTCCTAAGAAATCAAGAAAACAAACCCACAGCATTAGAATTTCAATTTTCACTTTATACTCTCAAAAAAATTGGTATTTTTTGTATTAATTTATAAATCACAAACTATACCTAATCCAGAAATAAAGAAAATTAAATACACTTATTTATTACGAAAGAATAGTTGTTTTGTTATGAAATATGACTTTTTTAACAAAAAAGCACTTCACAATAAACAAGAACAAGAAATTCACAGTTAAATCACATTTTCTGATTCAAAAATTTATATTAAATACAAAAAATGAACAGATAAGAAAAAACAACAAACAATTTTACCAAGAAAAAAAAAACTAAAAGTAAACAACAGCCATTTTGTTTTTGTGTTGTTGTTCTCAACTCACAGAACACAGCACTTACCATTTCTGCCCAAACAAATTCCTTGGGCAGAATTTGGCAAAAATTGACAGGAAGGGGAAATTTGTTGCTCTCTCGTGAGCGTTCTCTTCTGCCAAAAACTACACATTTTTTGCGTACGCGAACAGCTTTTTGCCTAATTTGGTAGATTTGGGTAGAATTTGGCTGTTTTGTGTGAGTACGCGAACAGACCTTATATTAATGCGTGTGTTCCGAACAGAAAAAATTATTCAGTACAGCCAATCGAAGGCTTTTAGAGTAAGTAGTAAAAATTAAAATGGAGTGGAAAGGAGTACTCCTAAGGTCCAATCGAAAACGACATAAGTTAACTCCCCTCAATTTGGTGAGTTAACTATGTAAGATACTAAACTGAGGGTGATTTCCGATGTGGTGCCACCACGATTTCGATAGTGAAACTTATGTCGTTTTTGATTGGATTGTTCGGATTACTCCTTTTCCACTCCATTTTAACTCCTACTACTCCAAAAGTCTTTGATTGGCTGGTCCGAGTAATTTTTTCGGGGTCTTATTTTGTTCCCGATTTCAAAATCAAGTAGATTTGGAACACACGCATACATATACAGTTTTTCGTCGCATTACTTGTCAAAAATGATGAATGCTTCGAGAAGCCATTTTATAATATGGCGTCATTCAGTAGTGAGTGTGTAAATTTGACAACACGATGTTTTCATATTCTATTGGAATCAAAAAAGAGTATAGAACAGTCAGAAAATCCAATCGAAAACGACATTATTGAAATCTTTGGAAAGTGCAATGTCATTTGTGGTTCAATCGCTATCTCGATTTCGATGATGAAAAGTGTAAAAGGATCATTTCAATACTGTCGCATATCATTTTCAATAGATTTTTGACAACTGGAAAGTTCAAGTTTATCCTCAACTGAAAAACTGCTTCGGTTAATTTGATTTTATGATAAGCTTATTCGGATTTAACTCAGAATTAACTCAACACTGGAAAAACTGGCTCTTAATGGCACGCTTTTCTTATTTCCAATATTTTCTTAAAATAAAACAAATTTTGATGAAACTTGTTCCAAATGGCGTTCAAATTGCCACAATCCTTCAATTTGTAGACAGTACACGAATGGAGCAAATTATGTTTTTTTCGTGTTTTTTTACTACACCCAGTAATAATATTTAATTATATATATTTTGTTAACAAAATAGAAGACATAGTATTTTTCATATGGAACGGAAAGGGCACGGTGTTTAAGAAATGTTTTGTTTGGGTGGCAATTGGAACGAGGTTTTCGACCCAGTTGTAAAGCCTCTTGCAAAGTAGTTTTGCTAAAACAATCATCGATGAATTTAACAATGATATCCTTCTACAGTTGACATAACCTCTACTTTAGCCTTTCTTAAATTGCTTGGTTTACATATGCTTGGCTTAAAGCTCTTGTTAAACTTTCTTAAAAAAGAGCGGTGCTAAACATTATAGAACTCTTGGGGAGTGGCATTTTATCCTGGAGACTTGTTGTTTTGGAGCTGATTAACACTATTTGAACCTTTAAAACAAGAAAATGGCAATGGCAAATTGAAAAGACGAAGATAAATTATCTTTCGTTAGCACACAACAATGTTCCACTAAATCTTCAATACCTATTGAAGGGGTAGCTCCATTATTTTGCTTGTTATTTATTTACCGAACAGTCTCTCTGTTAATTACACCCTATTTCGAACAATGGTTCCATTCTCTTAACCTGTCTGTGTTCACTTTCTAAGACTCCTGTTCGTGCATTCAAGTCACCAATAAGCATGACGTTAGGTGGGTCACTGTTGTAAAGCATATTCATAGATGTTGTAAAAGCTGTTGCTACGAAAATCTGGAGTTAATCATATTGAAAATCAATCAGGTAAGCTCCAGTTTTGTACAGCAACAGCTTAAACAACATCTATGAATATGCCCCATTATCTTCGAGTTTACTAAATTCACCTTCCCACTTACAAGAGTTTAAGTGCACGGGAATGAGATTTAGAATTTGATGTTTCACCTTGGTTTCCATTAAGCAGATAAGAAGCCTCATACTTGTTTGTACGACATCTGATGCTTTTAAGGTTATTTTTGAACCCCATAAGAATTCCTGAATTTGCTTTTCTGTTTAGATACTTTACTTGCTGATCACCACCATAATTTATGTTATAATCATTCGAAATTTTAAAAATGATCCTCAGGTGTTTCGAAATATCTGATATTGATAAATAATATTTTTGAAAATTCTAAAATTTCTTTCTAATTTTTTAATTCATAAATCTAGCAGACACGGTTTTGATAACAATTATTTATAATATTGAAATGTGCTTAAGTGGTTGCACCTGGATGCGGAGAACCAGATTCTATATTGTTTTGAATTTGATATTGATGAACCGCAGCCAACTTCGCCTGATGTTTTTCATTGATTTGTGACATTGGTCCCATTCATGGATTCAGATATCTGATTTGTTCGAGTTTCTGATTGGTCGGCTGTCATAAAAATTTTGAAAATTCAGATGACTTTTAGTAACGTTTGGTTACGTTTATTTTCTGAATTTTCCATGGATTTTAATATAACCTACTAGATAACCAACTTCGCCTTCAAAAGTGAAGCTCGGCCACCATTTTGTTGGAGGAATATCAATAATTCTATTGTGTTTTGTGCGCTGTTTCCTTTTTACGGAGGTGGTTTTTTCTAAAATAAAATATTTGTATTTGTTTAATTGGTTTTTATTTATGAAACGTGATTTTAAGGTGTACAAGATTGCAAAAATATTGAAATACCTAGTTCTGGTAGTGCTTATTCTTGCAAAAACAGTAACAAGAAACAATGGTATTTTTGCCGTATTCATTAGGGAAATGACAACTAATTATATCTGTAATTAAAGCCAATAATTTAAGCTTTATTTGATACCAAAAAATGTACACGTTATCACAGAATTTTAAAAGATATCAGTGTACAAAAGCAAGACTAAGCCAAAGACAATTTCTCGCAAGAAGTTAAATGTAAATATCTTAAAATATATTAAACGTAGCTATAGGTATAATTTCGTTACCGTTTAAGTTTAAATTCCAAGGTATAAAAAGTTATTTAGAGAAAACAATAAAGCATTTAATTCTATTGTGGACATTGTTTGCCTCCAACAAAATGGTCGCAAAGCTTCACTTTTTCTCTGTACAAAAGATGCTATGTTGGCCATCTAGGTATATATTAACATCTATGGACGAGAAATTCTCATCTGAAAATTCACATGAAAGAGATGGAAGTTGCGCTTTGCCAAAAAAAAGCGCAAAAAAACAATATGATTTTCAACGAGTTTAAATGTTTGCAGTTGGCGGAGAATCACCCTGTCAATCGTAAGCAGAGGAAACACAAATGAGCAGTGGGGCATAGCGGTACGTCCTATCCAGCTGACTAGTATATACTTATTCCGATTTATTTGGCTCAATTAGGTATCAGGTATATTTGATTATAGAAATGTTTTCGAGTGTGATTCAGCTGTGTACTCATAAATGTTACCTAATTAAAACATCTGATTTATAACCGCAAAAATAAATATCAAAATAAATAACAATTATAACACAAAATTGAGAAGTTTATAATAAGACTAAATTTTCAAAGTTTATCATTTAAAAATCTGCACACTTTTTAAATACTAATGGTTAATTGGCATTTTTATTTGCAGGATACTTCAATAAATATTTCTCAAGTAGTTTTCATTCTTTATTTTCTTGTTTTTGTTTTAGTTCATTTCAAAAGAATTCTAACACTACAAACTGCAGATACAAAGTAAGAAAATCTTTCACTATGAACAACACAGCCTTGAATCTTGTTGAAGGACTTTTCCTTCCTTATAAAGCAGTATAGGTTGGCATACCAATTAATGTTTTTCCTTTAAAAGTTTTATTGGAAGCCTTTTTTTTCTTCTTTTCAAAATGACAACCAAGAAATATCTAACTGTGTTTCTTTTGTTGTTGTTGTTTATTTTTTTTATTGTTTTTTATCACCTTTCATTTTGTGCTTTATTTTCTCGAGAATAATAAATTTACCCTTTCTCTTCCTAAAATATTTGGTAAACGAAAACAGATATTCCCCCAATATAGTTCAACCATCGTCCGTACCTAAAGAATACGAGTATAGTAGTATTCTCAATATCTGAAATGAAAAGGAGAAAAACAAGAAAAAAAGCATTCATCCGTTGAAGATAAAACTCTAGCTGTCCCCATCATGCATTGCAAGCACAACCAACCCTAGCTTGGTGTGTATAGTATATACATTTTTAATCAGGAAAATCCTTCTTTTAAATGAAAAGCTAGTGGAAATAAATTTTCAAGGGCTTTTCTTCCTTTCATGCACTCTCTTCTTCCAATCGTTTCAAGGAAAGCAAACAAAATATTGAAAAAATGTCACACGTTTCGAATACATGTGCAGTAAATTTTAAACAGCAAAGTAGTTGAGACAGCAAAATAAAAGAGTTACCGTATGTTGTTGAGATTTGCTCATACAGGCCATACATTGAATGAGTAAGTTTTCAATTGTTTGCATTTTTTTAAAGTACATTGTCACTTTTGCTTGAATATGGGGGAAATAGACCACTCTGCCAAGCGTTATTTTTTTCCTAGAACATATACAAAGTATTGGCACCTTGTATATAATATGGATAACTTAGTTTGTAAGTATTCTTAATCATTAGTTAGGTGCAACTAATTAAATCAATTTCTCCTATTAGGAGCGCAGACTTGTAAAAGAATGCAATATTTTGTGAATGCGATCTATTCCGAGTGCAATTTGAATTGAATTCAATTTAATGACTGCATTCATTGAAACAAATTTCAGATTTTAAAAAAGATAGTGTAATCACCGATCATTTGGCATTCAAATAATTGCAATCATTTGTCACCCTTTCAATTAATAGTAAGCATTTGGAAATGCATGCATAATTGGTATTCTTTCATTTACAAAGTACAAACATTTATAGAAATGCAAACAATGAACGCATTCACAAATACTTACTTACTTACTTAAGGTGGCGCTACAGTCCGGGGTGGACCAGGGCCTCAACCAACAAGCTTCTTCCAGCCGGCTCGGTTTCTAGCTAGCTGTCTCCAGTTTCGCACGCCAAGTTGGTTGAGGTCCTCTTCCACTTGCGTGCGCCACCTTTTACGCTGTCCACCTCTACTGCGTTGTCCCACGGGGTTGGATTCGAAGACTTTCCGGGCCGGAGCATTGGTGTCCATTCGCTCTAGATGACCCAGCCATCTCAGTCGTTGGCTTTTCACTTTTGTGGCTAGGTCGGTGTCGCTGTACAGCCCATACAGTTCGTTGTTGTATCTTCTTCTCCATTCCCCATCTATGCAGACGGGACCAAAAATCACCCGGAGAATTTTCCTCTCAAAACAGCCTAACGCGTTCTCATCCACTGTTAGCAGTGTCCATGCCTCTGCACCATACATCGGGACCGGGATGATAAGATCTTATACAGGGACAGTTTAGTTGCTCGAGAGAGGGCTTTGCTTCTCAATTGCCTTCTTAGCCCAAAGAAACAGCGATTGGCAAGAGTAATTCTTCGTTTGATCTCAGCGCTGGTGTCGTTTGCTGAGTTTATAGCGGATCCTAGGTAGACAAAGTCTCTGACTACCTCAAAATTATAGCTGTCTATAGTGACGTTCTGTCCGAGACGTCGGTGTTGGGTGTCCTTTCTTGTGGACAGCATATATTTTGTTTTGCTTTCATTCACCGTTAAACCCATCTTCTTGGCTTCCTTCTCAATGCTCACAAAAGCACCACTGACATCACGCTTTGTTCGTCCGATTATGTCAATGTCGTCAGCGTAAGCGAGTAATTGGACGGACTTTTGAAAGATTGTGCCTCTGGTGTTGACGTGAGAGTTTTGCACTATTCTTTCAAGAACGATGTTGAAGAAGTCGCATGACAGCGCGTCGCCTTGCCTAAAACCTTTTTTGACATCAAAGGTGTCGGTGAGGTCTTTGCCGACCTTGATGGAGCAGCGTGCATTCTCCATCGTCATCCTGCACAAACGGACGAGTTTGGCAGGGATGCCAAAACTAGACATTGCTCTATATAGCTCGTCTCTATAGATGCTGTCATACGCGGCCTTGAAATCGATAAAAAGGTGGTGGGTATCGATTTGGAACTCCTGGGTTTTCTCCAAGATCTGCCGTAGTGCGAATATTTGGTCGATGGTGGACTTCCCTGGCCTAAAGCCACACTGATATGGACCTATCAGGTTGTTGACGAATGGCTTCAGGCGTTCACAAAGTACGGCAGAGAAGATCTTGTAGGCGATATTAAGAAGACTGATGCCTCTGTAGTTGGTGCAGTCCAGAGGATCGCCTTTCTTGAGGATCGGGCAAACAATACTGAGGTTCCATTCATCGGGCATGCTTTCTTCCGACCATATTTTACAGATGAGCTGGTGCATACTCCTAACCAATTCATCGCCAGCCGCTTTGAATAGCTCAGCCGCAAGGCCATCAGCTCCAGCAGCTTTATTGGACTTAAGTTTAGATATGGCTATCCTCACTTCGTCAAGATCGGGTGGACGGAATTGTTGGCCTACGTCGTCCAGGTTGAATGGTGCAATTTGCATGGTAGCGGAATTCGGTTCGTCATCGCCGTTATACAATTTGCAGAAATGATTTTTCCATATCCTCAGCACCGACTGCGTTTCCACCACGATGTTCCCCTGATCGTCCTTGCAGGCTTCGGTTCGGGGTTTGTAACCTTGGGAGGTTCTTTTTACTTTTTGGTAAAACTTCCGAACTTCATTCCTGCAGTGGCATCCCTCTAATTCCTCGATCGCGCGCTTCTCATGCTCTTTCTTTTTCTTTCTGAGAAGCTTGTGTTCCTCTTTCCTCTTCTGCTCGTAGAGCTCGCGAGCAGCTCTGGTCCTTCTATGCAGCGCCGCTTTGTATGCCTGTTGTTTGGCTGCATGTACTTGCCGGCATTCCTCGTCGAACCAGGGGTTTCGCTGTGGTGGTCGTGCGAAGCCCAGCACGTCAGAGGCGGCATCTCTGATGGCTTCCTGGCAGTTTTTCCACTGGTTCTCGATGTTTGCAGTTGGCGGCAAAGGACTAGTTAAGAGGGCGCGAGAGACTCGATCGGAAAAGGACCTGGCGATTTCTTGCGACTGTAGCCGTCCGACGTTGAACTTCCTGACAGTATTTCCCTGTTTTGGCTTTGGTCTGGATATCCGTAGCATTACCTTTGCTACAACGAGGTAGTGGTCCGAGTCAACGTTGGCTCCTCGGAACGTTCGGACATCCTTGATACTGGAGGAGTGCCTTGCGTCGATCGCAATGTGGTCAATTTGGTTGGCGGTTGATTGACCAGGAATTCGCCATGTCCCCTTATGAATATCGAGATGCGGAAACTGCGTACTAGCTACCACAACGTTTCGCCCCGCAGCAAAGTCGATTAGCCTGAGTCCGTTATCGGAGGTGGTGTCGTGCAGGCTGTATCTTCCGATTGTGCCACCAAAGACGTCTTCTCTTCCTAGTTTGGCATTAAAATCACCCAAGACAATTTTAATGTCATAGCTAGGGCATTGCTCATATGTCTTGTCCAGGAGCTCGTAGAACTCGTCCTTGGTGTCGTCATCTTTCTCCTCTGTGGGGGCATGCGCGCATATCAGGCTGATGTTGGCGAATTTAGCCTTGATGCGAATTGTCGTGAGGCGCTCGTTCACATAATTGAAACTCAAGACCTCTTGCCTCAGTCTGCCTCTAACAACAAATCCACATCCAAAAAGACGCTGCCCTTGTGGTCGGTAACAGTCACCGTAGTATACATCGCAGTCTTTCAGTTTTCTTTTGCCCGGCCCATCCCATCGCACTTCTTGGATGGCGGTGATGTCTGCTTTGTAGCAGTCTAGGGCCTCCGCTAAATGTTCGGCTGCACGTGGTCTATAGAGAGACAGATCATTCCACGTGCAGATCCGAAGTTCGTTGTCCTTATTTCGTTTGCTAGGTTCGTCAACAGTAAATCCGTCCGTATCCGAGGCTTGTTGATGCTTCGCAACTAAAATAGCTTTACGTGGCCGGGAAGTCACCCCGACGGCACGACCCCCAACCTGGAGGACCAGACCCTATATATATAACTCCAAGGGCGGGGAGCCGGATTAACCGCTCCTTATAGGCCTGAGCTCCGAATATGTCGTAGTAGCCCGTATAAGGTGTTCACTAAGTAGTTCAGCCTAACTGGAACTGTAGACGCCACCGTTGATTCCATCTTGAGAATTCTTCCGCTGCCGCCTGGATGAAGGAGAAGTGCCTTAGTGGGAACACTCCTTCACGCATTCACAAATGGTTGCATTCAAATAACTATACTGGTCAACAAAGTTTTTGTAACAGAAGCTAAAATATACTTCTCCAAATGTTTTACAAAACTCTAGCTCTAGTTTGCTGTATTAAATTTTATGTATACTCGTTACTTTTCCTGGTTACTTTTACTGGTTACTTTTATTGGTTACTTTAATTGGTTTCTTCTATTGGTTACTTTTATTGGTTACTTTTATTGATTACTTTATTGGTTACTTTTACTGGTAACTTTCATCTTCATCACAAAAGCTGCTGGTTTTCCATCTCTGTAAGTTCAGTTGACAATTATTACTCACTTACCTATGATATCAAATGAAACACATTGGAAAACATCAGCTTTCAGGACGTCTGTGAAGTTAGCAGGGCAACTTTCACCCACGCAATTGGGACCCTGACAGGAATTTGCAGTTTTTTTGCATTTCTATTCCCGATTTTGCAGTTCGCCAAATAACGGTGTAATTAACTAACTTCACAGTGCTAGAAACTTGTAGTAAGGCTTCAAATTTGCAGTTTTTTTGCATTTCAATGATAGGCTAGGTCAGAATTTTGAAGTCCTTTTTTGAAAAAAAATTCATACTGACCTGCTAACTTCACAGGGAAGTAAGCAGGTCACATGGTGTATCTCAGGAACCAAGCGTGCTAGAAACTTTTAGTAAGGTTTCAAATTTGCAGTTTTTTTGCATTTCAATGATAGGCTAGGTCAGAATTTTGAAGTCCTTTTTTCGAAAAAAATTTCATACTGACCTGCTTACTTCCCTGTGAAGTTAGCAGGTCAGTATGAATTTTTTTTTAAAAAAGGACTTCAAAATTCTGACCTAGCCTAATCTTGAAATGCAAAAAACTGCAAATTTGGAGCCTTACTGCAAGTTCCTAGCATGCTTGGCTCGTGAGTTACACGATGTGACCTACTTGCTTCATATTGAAGTCAAATTTGGGAAATTTTTAAATTTAGGACTTCAAATTTTAAACGTAGCCTATCGTTGAAATGCAAAAAAAACTGCAAATTTGGAGCCTTATTGCAAGTTCCTAGCACGCTTGGTTCCTGAGATACGCCATGTGACCTGCAAACTTTACTGTGCAGTTAGCAGGTCACTTAATTACACCGTTATTTGGCGAACTGCAAAATCGGGAATAGAAATGCAAACAAAATGCAAAAAAACTGCAAATTCCTGTCAAGGTCCCAATTGCGTGGGTGAAAGTTGCCCTGCTAACTTCTTAGACGTGCTTTCAGGAATTAGTAAATGAAAACGGTCACTGGCTCGCAGACTATTAGTGTCCCCAAAGAGCTTGGAACAATTTTAAAATCCAGTAGATGTTGAGACTGTCTCAGCGCTCGTTTTTAACAAAAAAACATAAAAATCACTCTACAAGAGATTGGTTGCTTTCATTGGTTACTTTTACTGACTACTTTTCTTAGTTACTCTTATTGGTTACTTTTTCTGGTTACTTATAAGTTCATTTGACAATTTTTTACCTGATTTGCGACTTACTTACCTACGATATCAATTGAAATACATTAGAATACGCAAGCTTTTCAGGAATAGTAACTCAAAACGGTCACTGGCTCGCGGGCTATTTGTGTCCCCAAAAAGTTCGGAGTAATTTTTTAATCCACGAGAGGCTGAGACTGCCTCAACACTGATACTTTTTACGAAAACTATACAGACACCTTTGACAAAAAAAAAAAACATCCAAAATCACTCTACAAAGGATATGCGTAAAAATGCTATGAAAGAGTCGTGGGCCGCGTGACGTGCGTCATCCTAGAAACTCTGAAGATAGAGAGTGTCAGAGTGAGAGTAGTTTCTGATGGTTGCACGTTTTTTTTTTGTTTGTCAACCTTTGGAGGGGAAATTTATATGCTTATCGTATACCTACATCCTACAACGAAAGCAAAGCAATGTCCTTATGCAAATATTCTTGGTTGTATCATTATATGGGTAAAGCGACTACTAGTATAACGTTTGTAGATAACTTCAACAGAAGAGTCCTCGGGATTTGGTTGAAGACATTGAGCACAGAGTATGGTTAAGATGTGGTGAAAAGGAATATGCCGGAAGGAAAATTCACATATCACATCACACACACACACCCAGAAACACACACAATAGTTGGTGGTTTTTGCTAATCCCACTCTATGATGCGAAACGGGGTACGGGATCAATGGTAGCTTAAGAATTCTCAAGTAGTTCAAACAAGTCCTTGTATGGGTATAATGGTTCATTCTCTGCTTCCACTGCATATACATATGTACATATGTATATGCGTTAGCTACTTTTTGAAAGGATTAACTGGTGGATGGACTATGAATAAGGATTTCATTTCTGGGTTACTGAATATGTATTTTATTTTTTTTTTTCGGATAGAATAATTTACAAGGTCGATCTGAAGGAGCCACTGAATACTCAAGTGACTTAAAACGTCACATTTTCTAATTTCAAGTAGGTACTATGATGTGAATAGAAGTGGTGTATCGCTATCGGCAAAGTAGGCAGATGAAAAGAATGCTTAATGAAATAAAATCGATATTTTTTTTTCATTTATTTCTGACTCATGGGTATCATCATTATTATTAAAGTCGGTCATTCCTTTTCAAATATACAATAACCAAGTATCTTTTTTTTAACATCTGAACACTTGAGGAAGAATTTTTCTGATTCTATTTGAATTAGTAAGAAGGGTATCATTGTTTATTTATTTTATTTTTTTCTGTAGGTAGGTAGGTAGGTTATGATCCAAAAAGAGCCTTTTCATTAAAATAAAAGCTCTTAAGCTTTTTTGCTTAACAAAAGTTTCGGAGAATTTTTCAACTGGTTACCTTCATACTTAATTTATACAAACACATTTATTTCCGTAGAAAATACTTTTTTGTTATCGGTTTACATTATTCAATTGGCAAGGGTATGTTATTAAGATTGAAAATATTATTTTCTCTATACAGACTGTTTTGTATTTAATGCATCAGAACACTAGACCATGTAGGATACAGGCTGGATGGAAACAACAACAAATCGTTCTCCTCTTCGGTGGGTGGGAGGTTCAGAATAACAAACATAAATATTTCTGTATTTTATCGAGATCAGGAAGCCGACAGTAAATGTTGAGCTAAGGTTTCGCTTTATTCCCTATATGTATTTGACCTTATCCCATTTGACTATATTAATTTATTATTTTTGGGCGTTGTTTCATGTTGCAAAAAAATATTAAAAAATGAAAAAATGGTTGATTTTTTGTACTTTGACTGGCTTTTTTTCAAACAGTTTTGTCATGCCCCTTTCCCTTTCTGAAAATCGAAACAAAGCTAGAAAACATTTAAGAAAAAGTGTCCGATTATGCAGACATTTCTGGCGTTAGAAAAAGGTGTGATTTCTGGGCCAGAAATGTATTCTTTAATTTTTAATTGTTATCAAGTTGTTTTAACGAATAGTTTATGGAAAATAAACGATTTTTTTTCCAAATTTCATACTATCTATTCAGAGCTACTTTTTGTTCTTAAATCGTCGATTCTAAGTCGCGTGAATAATATTATGGTGTCGGCGTCGCAACATGAATGCAAACTAAATTTATGAAATATTTTGCCCTTTGACGGTGATCACATTTTACTCCCACTCTTTCAGTAAAGTAAGACGTGAATAGTGAAACGTCAAAAAATTCAGTTTTTCAGTCCAATTTGAACATCATCTGTCAACGCAGATATAAATATTTTTGAAATAAATTTCACCGTACTAAGAAGCAAACGAATATGACTTTTTTTTCAAATCATGAAGCTTCTTTTCAAATGGCATTCAATCCTTTAATTTTTCATATTTTATTAAACGTAACAAGTGTTAAGGTGTGTATGTACTTTTGTCGGTTATTTTTTTTAGATTTAAAAAATAAACGACAAAAGTGCATACGCACATTAACACTTGGTACTTGGCAGCACTAAATGCATTTCCAGCTGTCATGTTATTCCAATGGCCGCATTCATGACGCTTTTCCAACTTTTTCTGATGTCTCTGCACTTTATCTCACTTCATGGTGAGAAAGGGATGGCAAAGTCAGGCAGGATTTTGAAAATGTATGGATTTTTTTAACGTTTTCTTTGGTGAAAACTGCTTTCTCTCTCTGTACATCTTATTTGGCAAACAAATACTACACAATTCAATTTTATTTCATTTGAAAATATTTTAAATAAATTAAATAAAAGTTTTTAAACGAACAAATATGTATCCCGCCGTGCCACCTAAAAAACAGAAATGTTTTATCCATGGTACTGCCTCTTGCGAGGAATTGACAAATCCTCCAAGAGTATACTTGTCATGAATAAGTGCTTCTCATCTAGCCGTTCGGACTCGGCAAAAAACTGTAGGTCCCCTCCATTCCTGCCAACAACACGCACACAGGAATAGTTGACAGTTGGGAGTTGTAAGTCACTACGCCATGGTTCTCCACGAGCTGTTGCGCCACCTAATTTATTTTTATTTATTTGGTTACGTTTGGTTACGCTTTTTCTAAACTTGCAGATGAGAGATTCCTTGCGTTCCGATGTTTATTCGATATGCTATCTAGTTATCCCAAAAAATTCAAAATAACTTGAGTTGTTGTGTCCGGAGTCATCATCTGTTTTCTTACAAGAAATTACAACAACCAAAAAGCCATCCGAATAGTTGAGAATTCAAGTCGGAACGCGGCCATTCTCATCTGAAAGTTCAGATGAAAGGGGAAAATAAAGCGCAAACAAACTAAAATTACAACTGAACTTAACTACTGTCAGATGAGTGATGGAAGTGGACACACGCTGCGATTTACGTTTCTGGCTTAAGAGTGTTCCGAACTGAACAAAACCAGTCATTTGCTAACTTTTTTTTTGCATATATAAGACCGTTTTTTTTCACTTTCATCAGATACTTTGTTTTATAAAACTTTGCATTTTTACTAATTGGTCACTAGTAGGCGTATTATTGTATTAAAAAAAAATTTCTAAAAGTAACTGATCTTAACTTCTAAATTTACATAAATTTTCTGTCAAAAAGTGCATTTTAAGAATTAAAAATTTCAATATCAAATGATACAAATATGATTACATACCTAATTAATGAAAATCATGAAAAATATACCTATTGAATTTATATCCACTGCAAAAAAATGTGTCAAAAAAATACCGTTAGGTAGGTATAAAAAATTGACTGTCAAAAATGGTTTTTTCAAAATTCACAAGCATTTTTATTTGCATTATTAAAATTTTTATTAGGTTCAAAATTAAAAATTTTCTCCAATAGTGGCATAATAAAAATATGGAATTTTATGTTATTAAACATTTTTTTGCAAAAAATGCTATAGTGTAGGCTACATTTGCTTTGAAAAAAAGCCATTTTAGCCATTTTCTCGATTTCTTAGAGGCTTTTACCAAAATCTAGAGCACAAAATAAAATTTTTTTCCAATGATGGCATAGAGAATAAGTTTATCTGTCCATAGGCACCTTAATCGCTTTGATCGGACAAGTACACGCCTCGCAATCTTATTCATGAAATCACCATTTCAGTCCGGAACACTCTTAAGGGGGACGATATGTTTCTCTAGAAGATTCGAAGAACCCAGCAAATTATTATAGATGAAGAGCACTGTTAGACTGTTTTCGGAAAAAAACATTAACTAACGCCCCTGAACATATTCCATCAAGAAAATCTGTTCAGTAACAAATTGCATAATGAACCTCATTATTTGGCTCTGGCTCTTTTGGACTATGACTTTTGACTCAAATTTCAGATAAATTTCGGACTTTTTATATCTTAAAGTTGTTTGTCCTTATACACTCCCGTTCATTTAATAGGTACAACATTTTCGAGTGCAATTAACCGTTATAACTCCGAACTAAGTGGAATAAATGAATTTTTGTAAATGACACTAGAGAAAGCATCCAATCGGGGAGAGAATAAAAAAACACACAATCTGAAACTTGCTATCATTACACGTTTTATTATCATTTCTTTAAAGGTTTATTCAAATGTACGAAAAAAAAGTGCTACGATTTCTACATGAATTTAAAGAAATGATAATAAGACCGGTAATCATGGTAAGTTTGAGATGGTTCCTATTCTCTCCTAGATTGGATGCTTTCTCTAATGTCACCTACAAACATTAATTTATTCCACTTACTTCAGAGTTATAACGGTTAATCACACTTGAAAATTGTGTACCTATTCAAATGAACGGGAGTGTATATACTTAACTTCATATGTACCTATACACATAAGAAAGTATTTATTATTTTGAGATAAAATACCGATTGTTAAGATATCTATGGTGTTGCTGCTAAAATAAACAAAAACATACATAGGTATATCTTAGATTATCCAGATGTTTTTAAAAAGGACGGAAAAGTTTTGTTTTATAAAGTGATACAAAAACGTTGCTAATTCACAAGTAGAATATCATCTAAAGAGTCAAAACACACCCTTTCTCTAACAGGTTACAATTAGCGCTAAATTAATTCAATCAATATTTTTGTTGTCATTGTTTATCTGTACTTTTTTTTAATTATCAGTCTTTTTTATTCAATTTGTCAATCCAAATTGAATAAGAGAGGCTGGGACATTTGTATTCCTGAAATTTGTTCTGAAGGGTGCTGTCAAAGTAATTCTTTTTGTGGGATGGTAACATGGCATTACGCAATATAAAGTATCGAATGACAAAGTTTCGTAAAAATAATTTCGAAATCCTCGGAACCTCGTTGTTCCTTGAGGCTGATACAGAATGAAAAAAGAGAAACATTTTAAGAACAGTTTGAAAAATATGTCAACATTTTGCAAATTCGTTATTCCTTGAGCGTTTTCGATCAAATTGACTTAGGTGGTGGTGATGATTTTGACATAAATATTAAACAACGCACCGTCTTAAAAATATTTGTTTCTGTTATTATTCTCTATCAGCCATCTCCTGTGTCAGTTTCTTAGAAATCACTCGAGGAACAACGAAGTTGCAAAATGTTGACATATTTTTGAAACATTCTTTTTGAAAATATCCAAATATCAACAAATTGCCCAAAAATCACCTAGCTGTCAAAATTTCTATTTTTTTAGAGGTTGTTTTTAATGAATCGACATCGTAGCCGACATTCAATAAATAAATAAATAAATAAATTGGGTGGCGCAACAGCTCATGGAGAACCAGGGCCTAGTGACTTACAACTCACAACCATTCCTGTGTGCGTGTTTGTTGGCAGGAATGGAGGGGACCTACAGTTTTTTGCCGAGTCCGAACGGCTAAATGAGAAGCACTTTTTCATGACAAGTATACTCTTGGAGGATTTGTCAGTTCCTCGCAAGAGATGTCCCTCAAGTTAGCAGAGCAAGGTGAGCAGAACATATATTTTGTGATGGCATTATAAAGCGCTTATTAAATGCTAATTAAATGCCCAACAATTAAATTTAATGCTCAAGTACTTTTGGTAAAAATCAATGTTCTGCTAACTTGATTTAAAGTTAGCAGAACAATTTCCTAAAATGGTTAAAACATTAAGTATGAAAATTGGGTTTGGTCTTATATTAATGAGCTATTTAAATGCTCTGCGAATCAAAAAAAAAAATTGAAAAAAATTTGATTTTCACAAAAAAAAAAATTTGTTTGCACAATTTTGAAAAAAAAATAAAATAATTTTTTCTTTTAGATTTTTCGATTCAAATCTTTTTGATTAGTTAAATTCTCGCCTAAATGCAATTAAATGCTCCAATTTCGAAACAATTTTCGAAGATCTGAGCAAAACATAAAATAATTCAATTTCCCATACATTTCCATGTTCTGCTAGCTTAAAATGGGGTTTTCTCAAAAAATTCAAACTTTTTCGATTCAAATCTTTTTGATTAGTTAAATGCTCGCCTAAATGCAATTAAATGCTCCAATTTCGAAACAATTTTCGAAGATCTGAGCCAAAAAAAAAAATAATTCAATTTCCCATACATTTCCATGTTCTGCTAGCTTAAAATGGGGTTTTCTCCAAAAATTCAAACTTTTTCGATTCAAATCTTTTTGATTAGTTAAATGCTCGCCTAAATGCAATTAAATGCTCCAATTTCGACACAATTTTCGAAGATCTGAGCAAAAAAAAAAATAATTCAATTTCCCATACATTTCCATGTTCTGCTAGCTTTAAATGGGGTTTTCTCAAAAAATTCAAACTTTTTCGATTCAAATCTTTTTGATTAGTTAAATGCTCGCCTAAATGCAATTAAATGCTCCAATTTCGACACAATTTTCGAAGATCTGAGCAAAAAAAAAAAATAATTCAATTTCCCATACATTTCCATGTTCTGCTAGCTTAAAATGGGGTTTTCTCAAAAAATTCAAACTTTTTCGATTCAAATCTTTTTTATTAGTTAAATGCTCGCCTAAATGCAATTAAATGCTCCAATTTCGACACAATTTTCGAAGATCTGAGCAAAAAAAAAAATAATTCAATTTCCCATACATTTCCATGTTCTGCTAGCTTAAAATGGGGTTTTCTCAAAAAATTCAAACTTTTTCGATTAAAATCTTTTTGATTAGTTAAATGCTCGCCTAAATGCAATTAAATGCTCCAATTTCGAAAGAATTTTCGAAGATCTGAGTTAAATAAAAAAAATAATTCAATTTCCCATACATTTCCATGTTCTGCTAGCTTAAAATGGGGTTTTCTCAAAAAATTCAAACTTTTTCGATTAAAATCTTTTTGATTAGTTAAATTTTCGCCTAAATGCAATTAAATGCTCCAATTTCGAAACAATTTTCGAAGATCTGAGTTAAATAAAAAAAATAATTCAATTTCCCATACATTTCCATGTTCTGCTAGCTTAAAATGGGGTTTTCTCAAAAAATTCAAACTTTTTCGATTAAAATCTTTTTGATTAGTTAAATGCTCGCCTAAATGCAATTAAATGCTCCAATTTCGACACAATTTTCGAAGATCTGAGCAAAAAAAAAAATAATTCAATTTCCCATACATTTCCATGTTCTGCTAGCTTTAAATGGGGTTTTCTCAAAAAATTCAAACTTTTTCGATTCAAATCTTTTTGATTAGTTAAATGCTCGCCTAAATGCAATTAAATGCTCCAATTTCGACACAATTTTCGAAGATCTGAGCAAAAAAAAAAAATAATTCAATTTCCCATACATTTCCATGTTCTGCTAGCTAAAAATGGGGTTTTCTCAAAAAATTCAAACTTTTTCGATTCAAATCTTTTTGATTAGTTAAATGCTCGCCTAAATGCAATTAAATGCTCCAATTTCGACACAATTTTCGAAGATCTGAGCAAAAAAAAAAAATAATTCAATTTCCCATACATTTCCATGTTCTGCTAGCTTAAAATGGGGTTTTCTCAAAAAATTCAAACTTTTTCGATTCAAATCTTTTTTATTAGTTAAATGCTCGCCTAAATGCAATTAAATGCTCCAATTTCGACACAATTTTCGAAGATCTGAGCAAAAAAAAAAATAATTCAATTTCCCATACATTTCCATGTTCTGCTAGCTTAAAATGGGGTTTTCTCAAAAAATTCAAACTTTTTCGATTAAAATCTTTTTGATTAGTTAAATGCTCGCCTAAATGCAATTAAATGCTCCAATTTCGAAAGAATTTTCGAAGATCTGAGTTAAATAAAAAAAATAATTCAATTTCCCATACATTTCCATGTTCTGCTAGCTTAAAATGGGGTTTTCTCAAAAAATTCAAACTTTTTCGATTAAAATCTTTTTGATTAGTTAAATTTTCGCCTAAATGCAATTAAATGCTCCAATTTCGAAACAATTTTCGAAGATCTGAGTTAAATAAAAAAAATAATTCAATTTCCCATACATTTCCATGTTCTGCTAGCTTAAAATGGGGTTTTCTCAAAAAATTCAAACTTTTTCGATTAAAATCTTTTTGATTAGTTAAATGCTCGCCTAAATACAATTAAATGCTCCAATTTCGAAACAATTTTCGAAGATCTGAGCCAAAAAAAAAATAATTCAATTTGCCATACATTTCCATGTTCTGCTAGCCTAAAATGGGGTTTTCTCAAAAAATTCAAACTTTTTCGATTCAAATCTTTTTGATTAGTTAAATGCTCGCCTAAATGCAATTAAATGCTCCAATTTCGAAAGAATTTTCGAAGATCTGAGTTAAATAAAAAAAATAATTCAATTTTCCATACATTTCCATGTTCTGCTAGCTTTCGAAAATTGTTTCGAAATTGGAGCATTTAATTGCATTTAGGCGAGAATTTAACTAATCAAAAAGATTTGAATCGAAAAATCTAAAAGAAAAAATTATTTTATTTTTTTTTTCAAAATTGTGGAAAAAATTTTTTTTTTTGTGAAAATCAAATTTTTTTCAATTTTTTTTTTTGATTCGCAGAGCATTTAAATAGCTCATTAATATAAGACCAAACCCAATTTTCATACATAATGTTTTCACCATTTTAGGAAATTGTTCTGCTAACTTTAAATCAAGTTAGCAGAACATTGATTTTTACCAAAAGTACTTGAGCATTAAATTTAATTGTTGGGCATTTAATTAGCATTTAATAAGCGCTTTATAATGCCATCACAAAATATATGTTCTGCTCACCTTGCTCTGCTAACTTGAGGGACATTCGCAAGAGGCAGTACCTCGAATAAAACATTTCTGTTTTTAGGTGGCACGGCTGGGAATCGAACCCACACCTTCGGCATGACAGTCCTACGCACTAACCATCAAGCCACGAGGTACTACAGCCAACATTCAATAGAATTTATCCATTAATAGATTGACAGATAGGGGGCGTAATATATGTTTACGATTCACCAGATTCTCCATCATTGGGAACAAATATTTAACTTATTTCAACAATAATTATTTAAAAAAATAAAACACTAGTGAATGGATACTTGATGAACAATGATCTGTTTTAAGAATATTTTCAGATCATATTCTATCCGAATTTTATTTTTCCGATCTCTCACGAACGAGAGACACAAGAAAAAAGTATTAAGTCAATTCGTGAGAGAACTACGTACAAATTTTTATAAATTGAAAATTTTATCGTTCGTGAACTATATTTTGTATGGTTCATGAAAAGATTGATAAGCAATGATGAAGAGATCCGTGTTTAATGATTCGCGATCGATATTTAACGAACCCTGCTTTTGAGGAAAAACCCAAAATTAATTAACTTTTTCATCGCTGCCGACCCCTGGCGCTGTGCGGTTACATACAGCAGATAGGTACTGCCAATAAACACGCCCAACTTTTGTTTGCACACGTGGAACCAGTATGATGAATGAAAATAAATGAAGTGCAATAATATCCATATGTTAGGTCCCCTTTCCTTACGCCAATGTGTGTTGCTGGTTGCTTTCAACCGCCATTCTTGGTTAATTTTATATATTTTGTATTAGGCATCTATGGGAAAACACTATACAACCACTTAGTTTGCTCTACTTAATCAAAACACTATCAATTTCTTTGAAATCATCTTTCTACAAACGTTAAACAATAACAAAATCAGAAATGAAAATAAGTATTTATGTTCATACAAAACAAGCAACCTCCTTCTCGATTGTCTCATTTTATTCATTCATATTATTTTCCAACCACAAATGATGCATAAACAAGAGAAATTATAATCAATGGATGAATGAATAACTAGCTGTAGTTTTATCATCATCATCGTCATCCTGTCTGAACAATACATTTTCACAATCACCATCACATTACCATGAATAATGTCGTGTAATTTTCAAAAAAAAAAAAATTGTGTCACAAAATACCAACCAACAAAAAATCAACCAACTTCAACCACCACCCTTTTTATGCTCATTGAACTATGATTGATTATAAATAATTGTACGTACATATGCATAAATGTATACAATATTAACCGCTTATTAGATTTTATAATCATCTGCCAAATCATTTCAAAATCAAAAATAAAAATTGTATTATTGTCATTGTGGATTTCATGTCGATAAATTTGCAAAGGGTGTTTTTTTTTAGACGAATAATAACTTTGAAATTGAATATTGGAAGAAAATGTCAATACCAGTTGGAAGTTATTTCCCCATCACTTCAACTGGCATCTACGAAGCACATTCTATAGCAGACCATTTTCTTGGAAAACTTTTTAAACTTTTCTGGCCTAATTTCTTAAATGGTGTGTGGAATGTTAACTTCTAAGGAGCGAATCGTAGAGCTTGAAGAGTAGCTGATTTGAAAACAATTTTATCACCTCTGTGTTGAAGTGCTATTCATCACATAGTGAATTGTCAAAACTTCCTGAAGACAAATGTCACAAAAAATATTATTTACCAATTGACATATTTCATCGGAAAAAACACCCTCTATTTTGTACATACATAGAATTACTATATAAAACCATACCAAAAAAACTAACAACATTATTATTTGCTTCGACATTTTGTGTCTACAAGTTTTTCATCAACAATTATTTTCTTTTTTTTTTCTCCGCTTTAGGTCCGATGATCAGGAGTACACAACGTGATACGGGAAAATATCAAATGCATTTAGGTAAAAAACTAAACTATCTTTAAATATTAATTGAAACAAAAACTATTCAAAAATTGTATATATATGTAAATATACTATACTCGTAGGTGATGGTAGAAAAAAATTCGAGTAATATTGTTGTGTGCCTGCACTGCCAAATTTTTTTTTTATTTGCGTACAGCTTCTTTTTTTTTTTGTATTGCACTGTGTTTTGCAAATAATGTATAAAACCTACAACAATAAGCTGATTAAAATGCTTTTCCTTGAGCTAGAATTTTAAATTGAACGATTGTGTGTTTTATTATTAGGGGTATTTATGTCACTTCATAATTTTTGTACTTCGTTTCGTAGTTTGATTAAAATGAAAGCACCTATGTAATTGTATGTTGTTATATATGTGTTCGTACTTTTGTGGATACGTTTACGCGTTCCGTCATAAACCTACCTATTTAAAGGTTTTAGTGGCCAATATTCCGAAGCTTAAAGCATGAACGTGCAAAATATTAAAATTTTGGTAAATCGGGCTTAAGCGAAATCAAACCCTCTGGTCCTAAAAATATTTTTTTTTTTCAGGAGACAATACTCCTGGCAAAGTCAGTGTCCTTCCCATAAAAAGGTTCTTCTCATCGAAGTCCTAATATAAAAGTCGCCAAATGGCATAAAATGCTGAAAGATTTATGAAACCAACTTATAAACTCGAAAACCGAAAATTTTCAAACGATCATTCGCAATCCACAACATCAGTACAAATTCCACAAAGCAGCTAATGAAAGCTCAAATTTAACCTCACATTTTTTTTAAGTATCCTTCCTTGTACATATATTTTATTACTATTCGCATCTGTCGGTGACCAAACAAATTACACTCATGTGAATAAAATGTAAAAATTCACGATCATTCGCAATTCGATTGCCAAGATTTGAATTTTTGAGCCGTGAGATTCGTTATTTTATAGGGGTTTCGTTTTCAAATTTACAATGCTGATGATTTGCGAAATGAAAATCAATCTAGTTTTTTTTGGGGGGAACCTAAAAGTTTTACATTGACCATAACAAGGCTCTAGCAAGGGTAACTATCGATTTTCTCTAGGGCCCCGCTAGTTTAGCAACCTTTTGCCTCGAGAGACAAAAAAAAGAGTTGTATTCACTGGTATTTGATTCTGTGATCTTCTGATTACTAGTCCAATACGCTAACTACTGAGCTATTTCGCAATACAGTTGCGTAATGTTAAAAATGAAAAATTACACATATACTTAAATATGTCTTGTATAGGGAATTTGTGATAACAAGGCTTATCCGACAAGTTTTTACTAGCGGGGGCCTCACGAGTATTTGACAAGTTTCCCTTGTCTAGATTTCAACTATCAAAGCCTTTTCCACAAGTTTTTACTAGCGAGGGCCTCACGAGTATTTGACAAGTTTTCCTTGTTTAGATTTCCCCTACCAAAGCCTTTCTAGGGCCTTGATTAAACTTGCCATTTTCCAGGAAGAACTTCTCTTGCAAATATGTGGTTGTGGATAAACAACCCGACATTCTAGTGTGTCACGTCAAAAAGCTTAAGTGTTTTTGTGAGAGTATTATTCTTTTGATGCAATCAATAATAGCCCTGTTTTTTAGTGCATTTTTATCTTCGCTTAAAAAAAGTAACATGCTAAATACAACAACAATTTGGTATAACTCCGTATTGTTGGTATTTAACATGCCAAACAGGGCTAATATCAATAGTATTATGTTCCTGTTGTTTTTCACACAAGTGGGCCAACATTTCATTTAGGTCGAAATTTTATTAGCTTATTCTCAAAAAAAAGTGAGAGTACATTTTCCTTTGATTTGGAGAAGAAAAAAATATGTTTTGTATTCTAACTCTAAAGCGCTTAAGTAAAGGGTGTTTTTTTTAGACGTGTGGTTTTTAATCTGGCAATACTTTTTTCGGAGTTGGTCTTTTTGACAGCTGTCTGTCACTGGAATTATGCTCAGTTTGGTTTGTCATTTCATAATGAATAGACTTACCTCTGAACAACGTTTGCAAATCGTGCAAATTTATTAATAAAATAATGGTTCGGTTTGCGCGCTGCGATGAAAAATGATGAACAAAAATGAAGCCGGTTACAATGTTACAGTCAATGGGGAACGCTTTTATAGAGCCATGATTAATGACTTTTTCATGCCTGAACTGGGGAATGTTGATGTTGACGACCTTTGGTTCCAACAAAACGGCGCTACATGCCATAACGCTAACGAAACAATC
The DNA here is from genome assembly GCA_963921185.1 of Dasysyrphus tricinctus. Taxonomy (NCBI): domain Eukaryota; kingdom Metazoa; phylum Arthropoda; class Insecta; order Diptera; family Syrphidae; genus Dasysyrphus; species Dasysyrphus tricinctus. Next base: position 201,039,699 of record OY992532.1, read on the forward strand.
AACAACGCGTTATTGCTGACATACGACCCCAATTGCTGAAAAAAGTGGTAGAAAATTGGGCCTCGGCTGGAATTTATTCGAGCCAGCCACGGCGGCCACTTGCCCGAAATAATTTTTAAAACATAATGGCAAACCCTTATCTTTCTAATAAACCTAAATTCTTGGCCATAACATTAAATTATATGCGTTTTATTTCTTCTTGAAAACAACACGTCTAAAAAAAAACACCCTTTATAATGGAAATCAGTTAACCAATTGCGTTATATGATATTGAAATAAATTTATTTCACTTTTAAAATCTTGAGATTATATAATTCCATTGTTTTGGAACAATCCATTCTACTGTATACTTATTTCAGGAAGGTGATTTCCAATAATTTTAACTTAATTATATATCTTGGATTTCTATAAACAATAAACAATTTTTAATGGAAGTTTCCTCTTATATGGTGTGCTTTAGAGTTTCAATAAATGTTGGCACTTAAAATTCATTGAATGACTTGAGCTCTCGTAAAACTTGATTAAAAGCCAATAGTCATAAACTTTCGAACAAATAATGGCTTGCGTGTCTGTACTCGTACATAAAATAAGTAAATAGGGTGTTGGAAGTATATTTATTATTTTATATTATAAAGAACAGGTGTGCAGACATTGTAATTAATAAAATTGTACAAGAAAACCAGAAAATCTGATGGTCATACATACTATATCGCATTATTGTGAATTTTCAAAAACCTACTATATCCACATAGAATGGGATAGTCACATAGATGGCAAACTATCCTAAATTCTTTATAATTTTGGTACCTATTTTGAGACATTGCCAATTCGTCGTTCTTTTTCTTTCTCTTCAACACAAGGAGTTAGGACGTTAGGAGTGTCTTTTATTACGTAAACATTTGTGTTCTAGTCCGTAAACTGTCTTGTATTGCACCAGGATAGTTAAAGTCTTGCACTGTTTCAAATTTACACTCTTCTTCGTTAAATGGGAACCATCTTGTGGAATTTTTCGAAACATTTCAGATCAATCCAACTATGATGGCAATCGTTACTTATTTGTTTTAACTTTTCGGTTTCCTTAAAAAAAAGAAAAGTCTAAATTTTGATCGATTGTTAATATATTTTTTAACATACTGTTAACATTATCAATCTTATTTATAAACACATTTTAGAGACTGCGTAAAGTTACAATGCCTCTAAGCCCGGAAATGTTATTAATAAAAGTTATGTGACGCATTTAGAGGTTGAATAGTATGGCTACCTAAGGCGTTTTTCTTTTTAATTCAGAAATGAGCTCTGAACAGAGTCCGAGCATGTCGAGCCAGTGTTGGCCCAAAGTTAATCTGATTAATGATTAAAAATTAATGATAAAAAATCATAATCAAAAAATTTGACAACGATTAATTAATCATAATCAAAAAATTTGATTAAGATTAATTAGGTAATCGAAATCATTAATCGTTAATTTGATTATTTGATTAAATATAAACCCTATGTCTTAGAAAGATGCACAGTAAGGCATTTGCTGTTTGAACACTATGGGGTTGGGGGCTTAGATAATTTGCTTAAGGTTTTGGCACAACTACAATAAAAGGGAAAATAAAGAAATCCCGCCGCGAAAAATCCCACCGATTACAAATAGACAAAAGTCCCGCCGCAGGGTGACGGGGTTAGGTGGTCTAGACTTGGGCAGAAGTCGATCTGGATCTGGACAGAGGTGGATCTGAATTCTGGACAGAGGTGGGAATTTTTGTATATGGGTGACGGTGAATTGGTCTACACCTGGACAAAGGTGGGTCTGGATCTGGACAGAGGTGGGCCTGGATTAGGACAGAGGTAAAATTATTTTTGGAAAAAAATGTATAAAAATATAAACTTTTTCGAATTTTTTGTGAAAAACTAAGAACAAAAATAAATTTTTCCTCATTTTTTTAAAGAAAATTTCAATCAAAAATTAAACTTTTTTTTCGCTTTTTAATTTTTCTTTGAAATATGAACGATATGTGCTGTTACTCAAGAAAACTTGACATTGGCAATGGAACTCACTAAAAGCGTCATATTCATAATCCAGTATAGGAAGTGCCAACTTTCAGTTGATGCATCTCATTACATGAAAAATCTACTTTTATCTTTAAACGCGATTTGCGGTTAAACTAAACGTCCTACCGATTTATAAAATGCATATTCGTGATCTACGAAGAACCAGTTCTTAAGATAAAAAAAAAAATTGGTAAAGAAGTAAATAAAAAGTTTTGACTTTTTATTCTAATTTGTAAAAAAAAAATACAAAAAAGTTTGTTATTTTGTCGAGGTTGGGTCTGTGACGGAGGTGGATCTGGGACTGAGGCAAAGGTTATGGAAGTGGGACAAAGAATATTTTTTTTTTTTGAAAAAAAAATTATTGAAAATACAACTTAAAAAAAAAATGGAAATTTCACAAAACAAAATTGTTTATACATTTTTTACAAATTTTATAAGTCGCTAGGAAGCTTAGTTAAGCCGCAAATCAAGTTTAAAGGTGTCAACTTTGATGCCTCTTGGACGTTTAGTTTAGCTGCAAATCGCGTTTGAAGATAAAAGTCGATTTTTCATGTAATGAGATGCATCCATTGAAAGGTGGCACTTCTTAGATTAAATTTTTTGGGTTTGGGTGACGGGTTGAGGTGGTCTAGACCTGAACAGAGGTATGTCTGGATCTGGACAGAGGTGGGTCTGCATTATGGATAGAGGTGGGATTTTTTGTTTTGGGTTTGGATGACCGGGTGAGGTGGTCTAGACCTGGACAGAGGTGGGAATATTTTTTGTTTTAAAAAAATTATATAAAATTATAAACTTTCTCTATTTTTTTTTATTGAAAAACTTAGAAAAAACAACTTTTTTCCTAAATTTTTTTGAAGAAAATTGGTTTTGTTAATGCGGGACTCTGTCTGGCGATATTTTGTTACTCTCCCTATTTGAGTGTGTATTTCGCCCTGCCAGACTGTTTAAAAAAACCGTTTTTCATTTTGAACTTTTAATTTTTTAAAATAACTCATACTCAAATGGTCTCGGATTCCTTGGTATGTGATCCGAGGAGCTTATCTAAGGAGGGGTGACACATAATTTCGGCTAACAATATTACCCTAGAAGTTGCATTCATTTTTTTTTTTCGATGCACTGTTTAATCACTAAAAAAATATCCTGGTTGTGGACTTCAAGACTTTGATTTTTTGAATATTCTTTGCCCAAGCTTTCGACGCCTGTACTGGTGTGGGCTTTCGGTCTATCTAATATTGAAAATTACAAAAAAAAATTACAAGTCAAGCATTACACTTTGAATTAAAAATTTTTTAAAACATAATAAATTAGGTGAGTGGTAACACCAAACTATTAAGAACCCTCATACAACTTGTGCTTTAGTGTAAGCTTAGAGGCACTCAAGTCAAAAACATTATGGTTTTTATTCACCTCATGTTTCATTTCATGGCTCATTGAGATCATAATCGGAAATTTAATCAAGTTAATCAATTAATGATTAATGATTAACATATTTAATCATGATTAAGATTAATTTTTTAGTCATGATTATTTTAATCATAATTAATTTAATTTGATTAAAATTAATCAAATTGATTAATTGATTCAAAAATTTATTGATTAATGCCAACACTGTGCTCTGAACATCATCTGAGCAAGTTTGTTCTGAGCACCCTGAACCATTTTTGAAACACACCTGAACCCTAGCTGTCAAATGCTATGTGTTCAGCATTGAACTCTGTCTGCTCAGTCATTTTATTCTGAGCTCATAGAGCGCGCTCTGAACAAACTCGGAACATACTCAGAATGAAAAAAAAAATACAAATTTTTAGCTCTGAACGCTCAGAGCTAAAAAAGAAACACAACTTTTTGTTTGACAGTTCAGGCTCTGCTCTGAATTAAAAAAGAAAAACACCTAAAAAGATATTTAAGCATGACTTCTAAACGTAATAGATTTCTCTTTCTTGTACTTTATTTGACACAAGGGCATTATAACTAAAATGGGTCGGTAAATGTTTTATGAATAAGAATTTATGAAACGTTGAATATAGCCTTAATAAGGGCTCATGCACTGCGTAACTAATCACCCTTTGAGCGGCGCGGCGTTTAAACGAATTCCATTGTGAATACAGCTTAATAAGTTCAAAATCAAAAATATCTCCTGAGACATATTTTCAAATAAAAATAAGAAACCGACTCAAGTGAAGTTATTTAAGGTATTTTAAATTGTTTAAACTTAATTTATCGAACTTCACGCCGTTCAACATGCATTCGTTATTTGTTTCAAACTTCCAGCAAAAAATCTAAAATTGCACATAATTTTTGTTGCTGGTTTCTTTAAATCTACGAAATTAGCTGTGAGTTAATGCCTCATCATCAAGTCCTGTAACCCCGGTTGGGGCATAGGGCGCCAACAAATCGTTTCCATCCTTCTCGGTCTGCAGATAGATATTTTAACTGTGGCCACGTCTTTCTCTGGGAGTCTGCTTCTGCTAGAACTGTTGATTTCCATGTTGTTCTTGGTCTTCCAACCCGCCGTGTACCCTGAGGATTCCATTCAAATGACTGCTTTGCAATTTCATCGTTTGGTTTCCTCAGTGTGTGACCAATCCATTGCCATTTACGCTTTCTTATGTCAACGTCCAGCCGCTCCTGGCTTGTCCTGCGCCACAATTCCTCGTTTGATATAATTTGTGGCCAGCGAATTTTTAGAATATGGCGTAGACAACGGTTCACAAAAGCCTGCAATTTCTTTGAGATGGTAGTCGTGACTTTCCAGGTTTCGCAAGCATATAACAGCACGGATTTGACATTGGATTCGAAGAATCTCAACTTTGTGCGCAAGGAGATTTGACATGAGTTCCAAATTTGGGAGAGAGAACCGAAGGCTGCGCGAGCTTTATTTATTCTACTTTGAACGTCCAGATCAGTACCACCATTTGCTGAAACAATACTTCCAAGGTAGTTAAATTGTTCAACCTCTTCAACTGGCGTCTCCTGTATTAAAATACGCTGATGTGTGGAGCGGCCTGTGAGCATTATTTTTGTCTTTTTGCTATTTATTTTAAGACCACTCGCCTCTCCTTTTAACTTCAGAGCTTGACACATCCCGTTCAGCCCGCTGATGTTATTTGCCAAGAGACATATATCATCAGCATAGTCTAAGTGGCTAAGCCTTTCAAACGGTCTCCATTGAATGCCCTGCCTCTCTGATGTTCCAACGCTGGCCGTCAAGACATCGTCAATCGCCAGTAGAAAGAGAATTGGCGATAGAACATCTCCCTGTCTCACACCCTGCCGCACTTCGAAAGAGTCGAATAGCTGCCCATTGTGTAAAACAAAGCATCTTGCGTTGTTATAGGACTCTCTTATAATGGCAACAATTTTTGGGGGAATTCCTCTACCAAGAAGTGATCTCCATATACATTCACGGTTGACTCGGTCAAAGGCCTTCTCAAAATCCACGAACATGAGGTAAAGCGGTGATTGAAATTCCGCAGACTGCTCAAGAACGATACGCAGAGTGTTGATATGGTCGACACAAGACCGCCCACTGCGGAAACCAGCTTGATGCCTCTTGAGTGTAGACTCGATTCTAACCTTTATCCGCTCCAGAATGATGGTTGCCATTAATTTTGGAAAAACGGACAAAACTGTAGTACCTCGCCAATTGTTGCAATTCATAAGATCACCTTTCTTTGGCAACTTAACAATTACACCATCCTTCCAGTCGCTGGGATAGATTTCATTTTCCCACACAGCTTGTATCAACGGGTGTAGAATACTAGCCGTTCTGACAGGGTCAGCTTTCAGGAACTCGGCTGGTATACCATCAAGTCCAGCTGCTTTGTTGTTTTTGAGAAGATTTATCGAAGATTGAATTTCCAGCACTGTAGGGGGCTCGATGTCAATACCCCTATATGATCTACGCATCTCGTTAAGCTGGGGCACTTCAGCACTCTGCTCGACAGAATCCTCATTAAGCAAGGCACAAAAGTGCTCCTTCCACCTGCGCAGCTGATCCTCGATTGATACCAAAAGTGTACCATCCACATCCATTACAGAGTTAATGCCTACATGACAACATTATACCAAAACTTAGCTTTTTAAATTAAATACAATCAACCACCCATTCCGTAAAAGCCCTACTCGACACAGCACCTGTTTTTCTATATCAAATCAAAAATCAATTTGACAAAAGCACCTTTTGCTTGAAAATTTTAATCAAATGACTGAAGCCCTATTCCTTTCTTTCTACCTTATTTAAATTCAGTTGATTAATTTTCCAAATCTATTCCCAGTAGCATTCTGTTAAGTCATCGGTAACCAATAACTTAAAACAAAAATCAATTATTTTCAATTCGTTTGCCCTTTTGAAGTAAGAAAACTCTTATTTTGATTTACCATTTTACCCGCAGCAGCAACAATAAATTGAGTAAATTGAATAAATTAAATTAAACGATTCATGACACGAACTAGGCATTTCAAGAGTTTCTACATTTCGGTAATAATATTTATTTTTTGGAGGGTACTGTGCTAGTGCTGTGACCTGTGAAGTCTGAATTGTGGGACCCTCTTGTGTGTGTGTCTGGTCCGGAAGAAGAAGCCACTTCCGTCCATCCTAAAAGTTAAATTTGAAACTGTTTTTTTTTTTTTTGCATTTTCTTTAGAAAGTAAGAGGAAATGTAAATTAGCGTCCTAACCACCAACCGTCATGTTTTTTTTTTAACAACGGCAACTTGACAGACGTTTCCTCTGCAATATGATTAACTGCTATGGATGCACTATTCTTACATTATTTATTTTTAATTAAAATTCAAATCCTTTGCTACTTACCCAATATTTGGATTCCATTTTCACTGATGAAGTCTTACAACAAGGTTTTTCTTTCTTTTTATTTGAATATGTACGTAGTTCTTTTTTTTTAATTTTTGGTTTTAAAACAAATTTTTTTGTCTATTGGTGATATTTTAGCAACAAAAAATTAATCGACAAAACTTTCAAAAGTTAAGTTGTAGACACATATTTTTTTTGTTCATTTACCAGGACAAATTTGTGTATTCAAAGTTAAACTGCTGTTAGCCGAAACCTTTTTATTGGTGTCAGGATAAGCTTATTGCTGTAATCGTTTTTGTTGCCTACAACATTTTAGTGCGGGTTGAATGGAGAAAGAAACTATTTTACTTTTTTTGTTTTGGCAGGAGACTGTTGCCATAAATGGGCTGGGCCGGACTGCGGTGAATTTATAGGTAGCAAAAGCAATGCGATTCTGAATCAAATGCTGCCTTTTAGAAAAATGTTAGTGCCAAAGTGACAGCTAAGACTTTGGCACACTGACAGATGAAAAGCAAAAAAAGGAAAATTGCTGTCCGATTGGAATTTCCCACTCGATTTGAATTTTTAAATTTAGTTTTAAATAATTTATTTCCGCACAATTACTAACAAACAGCAGTGAAAAGACTGACACAATGACATTTAAGTGATAGCCATTTGTGTTTTTATTTTGGAGTTAAAGACATTTGTGTGAGAAATACAAAATTGTCAGAAATAAATTATGTACAACCATTTAAATATCAAAATTGAGCGCAAAATTCTTTATCAGACCGACTTTTTTTAGCTTTGCAATTTCATCTGTCAGTGTGTCAAAATCGTAGCTGTCACTTTGCCATTAACAATTTGGTAGACATCCCTGGAATAATAATTTTACTGTATACAAATTTTAACTATAACTTTTTTTAAGGTGGTTGTATCGAGTTCATTCTGATTTAGTAAGATTGGACATTAAAAAAATGCCCTTAAAACATGTGTCATATGCTTATTACCAAGATAAATATTTAAATTGGTTAATCTTTTTTATCCCCCCCCAGCACTTTGAAAATGGCTTTTTTAAAAAAAAAAAAAAGTAGGTTTTCAATCAACTTTGGATGTAATGTAGTAGATTAGCGTCGACAACATCTTTAAATTTTATTAATACAAATATTTTCCTAACTTCTCTTGGCTTTTCAAATTTTCTTTCCCAAAACGACTTTTTTCCACTACCTACCTAGGGGAGGGGTTCGAGAAAAACAATAATGTAGTCCTATGGTTTCAAGGGTGCTGAAGCCGACGGGAGTGCTCGGGTCATCGTCCGACCCTTGGTTTTTGATTTATAAGCAACATTTCGGGATTCAAACCGGTAAGTGGTGACCCTTCTCTTGTCCTTCTGACAGTGTTGCCACCTTGGCAAAACTTCTAAAAAGTAAAGTTAGGCCATGAACTATTAGTGCTATTAGTTCCAAAGTCGTTCGCGTACTGAAGAAGTCCGTTAAAAAAAATTCTAATATTGATGGAAAAATGCCGTTTTGGGAAGTGAACGAATGGACCTTATATTCCAAACACTCCAAATCTCTTACCACGTTTAAATGTATTATCGAATCGAATTCAATCCGGATTGAAATTTCAATCTAGGTGCCTTTATGACGATGCCAGATAGAAAGATTAAATTCAAATGGAATCAAACAGTTGACCATAACTGACACCATAAACATCACACAATACGCAACAAAAAAACAAAAACAAGCTCAATAGTCAGGAAACGAAATATATAAAACACACACACCATCAATAAGTTGAAATCTCGAATTTTCAATTCCTCGATCTAGGTATACAGGCATATTTGCGAGGCCTTAATTTTAACTGTCATGATTGATCCAGCATTGTCTACTCAAGGACAATTTGTACGATGTAATACTAAAGATTTCCCTATATTGTTTGGTATTTTATACTGCAGGGAATTTAAACGAGGATAATGATTTCCATTCCTTTCTATTTAGGTTTGTACCGGAGAAAAAAAAAACGTGAATGTTGCTAAAGATAAGCGAATGTCATATGACAAATCCAACGAACAAAAAAAAAAAACAAGAACTTTAACCAAAAACCCTATTTTTTCTTCTATTTCGTGTCCCTCTTTGCTAGCATGTAAAATGACAAAAAAAAAACTGAAAGGATTTTTGGAAGGAAGACATAAGGATTTGAATTTATTTGTTCTTCGCTTCATGTATAGAGATTTCTTGTAATTTTGTTTTCCTGGTCTATTCCTTATGACTAGGTACACTATTTCCTGTGATTTCTAACAGAGAGCATGTTTCACTGATTTAACTTATGAATTGCCGGTTTCACAGTGAAAAAAATTACATAAGTTTTACTGTTTACATTTGTTTGCTTCTCCTGAGAAAAAAATCAAGTTTTTTTGAGTTTTGTCGGATTTTAGTACCATTACGCTTCCAAGCTAGGGGCTAAGGGGTTTCAAATGGAAAAAGCGATCCAATTGAGATTATCCTAAGAAACTATTATGTCTGCAGATCAAATAAGTTAAAAAATCAAAATAGCCCCTTTTTTGTAACCGAGCTAGGTGGCCAGCATTTCTACCTATCTGTCCAATTTCAATTTCTTTTGAAGAGTCTTTTACCGAACAAATCACCTTCCACTAATTATATCGCACACAAAATTCAATTATAGAATTATTGCATCAGTACGTATTACTCGAATGGATCAATAAATGGTGAATGAGTGATGCTTGAACCTTTCTTAGAATACATAATGCAACCGAAATGCAACATCAAATATAATTTACCGATGATAGTAATCAATTTAAAAGTCTCTTTATCTCAAAATTGATTTTAATTCGAACAAAACCCAAGATACATATTTTGTTTTTATCCCATAAAGTAAAATAACCCATCTTAGTTGAGAATCTTGTTTTCTTTCTTTCTTTTTTTTTCAATTCCCAACTACACACTTTTTTCTCTACATTAACATTTCCGCTTCCCTTGATACCTACCTATACATACTTCTGGCAGTTTGTAACAAAAATACTATTTCTGAATTATATATATTGATCAATATTGTTTTATGAAGCATCAGCGAATCAAAAAGTTATTCTTTCCTTGTTGATTTTTTTATTATCAAGATAAATGGGAACACACCGGAAATTATCTTGATGCCTTTAATACGTTCTTAGGCAATTGAATAGGGTGAAAGAGTAGGTTCATTTTGCTTGGCAGTCGGGTTTTCTCAGTCTTCCTCATCACACAGTGGGACAGAATAGCCTGACAATTGAAATAAATAAATTAAATAGGGCTTGAAGTTCTAAATGTATCAATTGATTTTTGTTTATTATTGTACAACAGTTTGGAGAATGAAAGAAGAGAAAAGACCTACGATTTCTATTTTTTTTTCTATGCATCATTTTTATTTTCATTAATATATATTTTTTTTTCGAACCATGCTTTAATAAAGGCTGTGCCACTGTTTATCGTTTTGTTTTGCATGAAAATATTGAAAGAGAATTTGTGCGTATTTAACTAATTAGATATTTCCGGTTAAATAATTTACAAAAGAAGTTTTGTTTTGTTCTTGTTTTTTACTTGTAATTGTAATTAATCATTGTCAGAACAAATCTATAGAAAGAACAATGTGTTGGTCTGATTTATTTTATTATTATCACAGACGCAGTAAATAAATGTTAACAGAATGATGAGTTCCATAGTGTTATTTCAGGAAAAAGGAAACATCTCATATGTTCATGTACATACATATGAACCAAATCTTTGAACTAAAACAAAATGATTGTTCACTACCTTGTGTGGATGTCATTATTCACAAGAGGTTTGAATTACACCAAGTATGAGAAAACAACAGCAAAAGGAAAATAATATTGATTTCTACCTTATAACAAAGGGGATTTTATTGAAGCACAGAAAAGTGCTCATGACATTGATAAATGATTTAAATTTTGGAAATAACCATATTAAATTGATAAAGAAAGAATTAGGTATTATCCTTTAAGACCAGTTTATGGATAATTGAAGTTATAAGCTTCTTAAGACTTGCATATCTAGTTTTTTCTTCTCTTCAGCATTTTAAACTTTTTTTTATTTAGGTCGATTTGTTTGACAACACAGTATGAAAGGGATTACTGCTCTCTTAGGGAATTCATCGCAATAAAACCATTGACATTTTCACACCCGAACTTTCGAGAATCAAAATCCTTATCTTTTTCACTAGTGTTTGCGTTTTCAAAACTCAAATTCATATACCTTTCTAGTATGTATTTTTTTTTTTGACACCTCCTTATTATTTGTAAACGCAAATTTGGTCTTCATTTTCAACCTCATTTAAAAACCTTAATCACGAAGATAAGACAGTTTGAACTTAAGTTATATGTATAGGCATCGAAATGCGATCCACACCGACTATTCTCGATATTTACATAAATAAAATGGCTTTATCCGCCAGTAGTGGATCCAGGATGCCTATAATGGTTGAAGATGCCCCCCTCCACCCTCGAACAATTCCTAAAATTGATTTTAAAACGCCACTCAAAACATTACAATACGTAGAGTTTTACATTAGTTTGAAACCTCAAATATTTCAAAGTATCTACTACATATTATTATTATTTATGTAAAGCATAAAAAGTTTCTTAATTAAAAAATTCACGATTTTGGTTGTGTGAAGTCCGAAGGGAATTGAATGGAAAAATTGACGCTGGGCTGATAAATTTACATGTAAAATGTAACAACAACTTATTCGCTATACAGGCCAGTGAATTTTCGGGACTTTCTTCTTAAAGCTGTCGTAGAAAAGGCATTTGGGCGTCAGGGAAGGAACAAAGGTAATTGGATACAAAATCGAGATCGATACTTACAAATTACCTCAATCTTCAGACCAATCAGAAAACATTTTGCCATCATCTAGGAGCGAACCATGAACCAAGCGTTTCAGAAGTTATTCCGTATAAATTGATGCATTCTTCGCAGCATGTACTGCATTTGTGCGAATATCCATTTACTCACAAAACCCCACTTCAATTCAATTTATTTATTTTTGCACACTTTGAGATAATTTACATGTTAAATGCAATAACACATAATTCCATCTAAGGACAGAACAAAACCCAGACAATATTCGAGTCTGAACTCGAAAAACTGTCAAATCCGATAGTACCTAATTAGTCGTCAAAAACGATGACGTTATTAAAGTACGAAGACTAAACGGTTCCATATAAATACTTAAGTTCAAACTAATTTTTGGCTTAGTTTTCAACCCCATCTGATTTCAATTATCAGAACGAACAAAATTCCTACTTTTTTTAAACTCATCGCTTTCATAGATCGGGATTAACACTGTGCAGAATGGAAGAATCGTATGAAATCGGAAGGAACATGTAAATGTCCCTGAAAAAATTGGACTAGAGTAAAGTTGGATCCAGATAATCAGCCCTATTAGGAATTTCATCGTTATCAAAAAATTCTTAGTAAAAGCTCCTTTCGAAATGTATATTAAGAATACCTGTTGCTTGAGTGGCCCTTCTCCTACCATCTCCCAATTCGACATTCTTGAAGCGCATGCCCGACTAAAAATATGGAACTTAACTATTTTGTTTTTCGAATTGGGAACAATTATATAAGTGCTTTTCAGTGACTTCACAGCCACGACAAACTATAGTTGATAACAGACAATTTTCAAGTTTAGGACAAAAATATCATATCAAACTGGATCCCCAAAACCCTTTCTTCTGTTCGGTGGAGCGATTTTAACTAAAATAATTCAAACTTTAGACTCTTTTTCGGTTGTTTCACTAGATACCCTTAAATAACCTCAAATTTAGCGAAAACACGTACATGCCTCAATAATCTTAATTCGAATTAAAATCTTTGGTAAAAGTAAACATCGTTTATCTTTTATAATATTTGTTAAAAGCTGTACAATTAGCAAATTCCTTCAAACTTTTAATCTACAGAATCAGTTTTTTTATTTTTCTTTAACGACACTCGGAATTGCGTCAAACTTTATAATCAATCAAAGAATTCTAGGCTATTTAAGTAATGTGATATGGATCCCAAACTTATAACTTCCGTCTTATAAAGTGTTATCAACTTGAAATTCGCATAACTGATTATACCGATAAGAGCTGATCCATATTTGCATATAATATTCATTGTCTACAAGTTGTCTACAGTTTGTATAAGTTCCAAGAAGCTTTTCATTCTTATCTGACTAGGAGCGCAAAATGTTTTTTATCAGTCTATTATCCTATACTTGTAACATTGTTTAAGACAAATACCTACAAAACGTACGAATTTAACAAAAGTATAAACACAAAGAAGTTTTGCTTCAAAAATCAAAACATACGGCTGAAATACCGGTAAAATTTTACGCACAAAATGATGGCGGGTTTTCACAAAATAAGTCTAATAACAATAATATTCAACAGACTCGCTGCTCGGGCTGATTCCTGTGATGATTTAAAAACTGTTGTTATTGCAAATGGCTGCTCTCCGCTCATTCTTATTGACTGTGGCCTTAAATTGAATCAGAAAGTATACCGAAAATCAATTTTAAATTATGTCTTCATCCATTATGCAAGCAATTCAGTAGGTACCCTTCAATTAATTTTCTTTTTTTTTATTCATGTACACATGTTTACAATTTTTGAATTTTTGTAAACATTAATCAGTATTTTGCAAATCTGAAACAAATTTCAAGAAAACAAAAACCTACGCAACACCAAGTCTGTTGAAACATTAATGTCAACATTAGATAACGATTATAATTAACCTTACTGAACTATTTATACATCTTGACTATATGAACTCTCTCTCTCTCCAAATAGTTTAATGCCACCGACAAAGAGTTTTTTGTTGCAACTAGTTTCTTAATGGAACATCATCATGAATTGCTATTACGTCCAACACTTAAACACATTCATCTTGCTTCGCGATAAGAAATCAGATGTCGTATTAACCACTCCCCAAGAACAATTAAATGCTACATCGAAAAAAAGGCATTTAAACGTTTCTTGATTATTATAAGAGATATAATTATACGCCTCAACTGGAATTCTTAAACCAGTTTCACCTCCATGTTTAGCATTGTTCGTTATAATTTCCCCAACTGCTCATTTTCATTGAGGAATTAACATCGCAATGAAATAATCTGCAATAGCTTCCACACTCATGTACATACATACAAACATACATACTTTTGACTTTGAATAAAAGATGTATTCTGTATTCGATTTCATTCTTTTCGATTATTAATTACATTTTTTTGTCACGATAAGCTGTCTAATGGATTAATTTTTATTTTTGTATTTACAGAAGCCCTCCTGCAGTCACGTCCATTGCCTCACATTCCGCCCGGATCGAGTTTACTAGAAGCTGAATTAATCGCCCAGAGTCAGGATGGCTCTTTACACAATGCACAAAGTCACAGTCAGGGACCAAGTTCAACGACATCAGGCTTTGAATCGGCCCACCGGTGGACATCGAAAGAAAATCTACTAGCACCTGGCCCAGAGGAAGACGATCCGCAGCTATTTGTTGCGCTCTATGATTTCCAAGCTGGTGGAGAGAATCAACTTAGTCTGAAGAAGGGCGAACAAGTCCGAATATTGTCATATAATAAGTCAGGGGAATGGTGTGAAGCCCATTCAGATTCGGGGAATGTCGGCTGGGTACCATCTAACTATGTGACGCCATTGAACTCGCTTGAAAAGCATTCATGGTATCATGGACCAATATCCAGAAATGCTGCCGAATATTTGTTGAGTTCGGGAATAAATGGAAGTTTCTTGGTGCGTGAGAGTGAAAGCTCACCCGGACAGAGGAGTATAAGTTTAAGATATGAGGGTCGGGTTTATCACTATCGTATTTCGGAAGACTCGGATGGTAAAGTATACGTCACGGCTGAGGCTAAGTTTAACACTTTAGCGGAATTGGTGCATCATCATAGTGTACCACATGAAGGCCATGGACTGATAACACCCTTACTATATCCTGCACCAAAGCAAAATAAACCTACTGTGTTTCCATTGAGTCCAGAACCGGATGAATGGGAGATTTGTCGCACAGATATTGTGATGAAACATAAATTGGGTGGTGGGCAATACGGCGAAGTTTACGAAGCTATTTGGAAGCGATATGGCAATACAGTGGCTGTTAAAACACTCAAAGAGGACACAATGGCACTGAAGGACTTCCTGGAAGAAGCCGCTATAATGAAAGAGATGAAACATCCAAATCTCGTGCAACTCATAGGTAATTATTGGTTTTTACTTTGAATTTCAATCAATAAATAACTCTATTTGTTCTATCTAACAGGTGTCTGTACACGAGAGCCGCCATTTTACATCATCACAGAATTCATGAGCCATGGTAACTTGTTGGACTTTCTACGATCTGCTGGCCGAGAAACATTAGACGCAGTAGCTCTTCTCTACATGGCAACACAAATTGCTTCGGGTATGAGTTATTTAGAATCTCGCAACTACATTCATCGAGATTTAGCGGCACGTAATTGTCTTGTGGGTGATAATAAGCTTGTCAAAGTGGCCGATTTCGGTTTGGCGCGATTAATGCGTGATGACACATATACGGCACATGCGGGAGCCAAGTTTCCCATAAAATGGACAGCACCGGAAGGCTTGGCTTACAATAAATTCAGTACGAAGTCTGATGTGTGGGCATTTGGTGTGCTTCTTTGGGAAATCGCCACATATGGAATGTCGCCTTATCCCGGAATCGATTTAACAGATGTATTCCATAAACTGGAAAAGGGCTATCGCATGGAACGACCACCAGGTTGTCCCCCAGAGGTGTACGATCTTATGAGGCAATGCTGGCAGTGGAATGCACAAGATCGACCCACTTTTAAGAGTATTCATCATGCTCTGGAGCATATGTTTCAGGTGAGTGTGAAGATGTGATGCGGACGGTTCTTTTTTATATTCTTAGGTTGTGTCTGCTTCATAGGAATCATCGATTACGGAAGCAGTTGAGAAACAATTAAATGCTTCACAAACCCTCACCCCACAGATGGGAAAAAAGCCGCAGATGGGGGGCGGTGGTGGTGGCGGAGGTAGTGGAGGTCACCATGATCAACAAGCTAGCACACCGCTATCAGGTAAAAACAATTCGCAAACATTCACATATTGTTGTTTAATGTTATTGTTTTTTTTTAAGAAACGGGCTCCACCTCCACCAAACTGAGTACATTCTCTAGCCAAGGCAAGGGTAATGTGCAAATGCGACGAACCACCAATAAACAGGGAAAACAAGCTCCCGCTCCACCAAAGAGAACGAGGTGCGCCGCCATTTAACTTACAAAGTGTTAACTTGGTCTAATCTTTTGTTTTTTTTTTTTCAAGCCTCCTGTCCACTAGCCGGGATTCGACATACCGTGATGACGATGGGAAGAATTTCGTTGAAGAACTGAATACGAATGGTAGTTGTATTAAGAAATCATCTTCTTGCAGTAGTTTTATTATCGATATTCTATTCCGAGGTATTTGTCACCTGAGTAAGGGATTAAAACAACATTTCACCACATTTTTGATAACAATAGTATGTGTGTGTTGGTTTTGTGTGCATGTATAATACATGCATCCAATAAATTATAAAAATATTTAATACAATGAGTATCTAACTAACATATAACTAAATCAAAGTTATTAATGCGTACTAACAAAATTGAGAAATAATAATAACATCCAATAATCTAATTTATAAATTTTAGAAATATGAATCGGATCTATGCTAATTTGGTGGACAATGCCATCGATATATATATATTGTAGACTCAAATTAACGGAGCAACTTAAATTCATCTATTGAAGATGCTTATGTCTCTCTTGCTTCTGAAATGAGTCGCATCTTATCGTTTTAATAAATGCACTTCGTTACCATTTGGGGCTTCCATAGTTAAAAAATGTTGATTGTTGCACTTGGTTCGCCATAATTTCTCCTTAAAATAAAAACTGTCGATACAGCTTGTTGTCCGTTATTCACAAAAATCAAAAATAACAACATAACTTTTGTTACTTTTACTTCTAAGCAGCAAACAAGACCGTATGTTTTAACTTTATCAATATACATAAGTGTAAAAATAGCTACTTATTTACCCTAAATCCTCTGCACGTGGTGGTTCGAGCATTAATCCATAAATATTGTAAGATTATTATGCCCTTTAACAATCTGTGTGACAAATACTTACAGCTATGCTTCTTATTTTATATTACAAATCCCAAAGTTAGTCAACCAATCTTAACGTATTTATCTTAATTTCAAATTTAGGTCTAACCCGAGACATAACTAGCTTGGCTAATCGTTGTGATTCGGAAAATGATAATCCAGATGCTGACACCGATGGTGACAGCATGGATTATAATAACAAAATTCAACATTCCCTAGGACATCACCAGAAACCCGTTCAGCATAGCTCATTTAAGCGACCCACACCAGTTATGGGAAATCGTGGTTTAGAGACACGAAACAGCAAGCGATCCCAACAGCATCCAATTCATAACAAACACTCAATGGACCATACCCAGCTTCATAGTTTGGCTGGAGTGATAACCCCACCCTCCAGCCATCAAATAACAGTAGGTGCTTTGGAGGTGATGAATGTAAAGCGAGTGGTGAATAGATATGGAACATTGCCTAAAGTCGCTCGGATTGGTGCTTTTCTTGATAGCTTAGAAGATTCTAGTGGTGTTCAGCAATTGAATCATAATACTGTGGTTTCAGATGTTCCACCTCCACCACCCCCAGCCATTGGAACTAATGGTGTAATGGCTCGCAGCAATAATCTAACCAACAGCGTAGCCACATTCAAAGGTGGTCAACCTCAGATGATTCGCAGCAATTCTTCAAGTGGTGTCACGATGGCCAACAACGCATCAGCAAGTCTCAATAAGCTACAACGTCATCGTACTGCAACTGATGGATCCATGATGACATTCTCCTCATTCCGTGGCTCTAGCAATAGTCCAAAACGAGCTCAACAATCAGCGCTAGCTAACTTAGATTTCCCACCACCTCCGCCAATAGATCTGCCTCCACCACCTGAAGAGTTCGAATCGCCACCTCCACCACCGCCTATGATTCCCATTCCTCCACCAGCGCCAATCAATAACAACGATGTTTCGAATACCGCACCCAGTGTCGAAGAGGCCAGCTCGAGATTTGGCGTTAGCCTTCGTAAACGTGAACCTTCTACGGACTCATGCAGCTCTCTCGGAAGCCCCCCGGAGAACCACCACCAACAGGATAACAGCATGAAGGAAAAACTCGAAATGAAACTCATGGCAGAAATTAAAGAACGAACTAATCCAGCAAAAATGCAGAACAACCACCACCACGATGGCCGGGAAAATGGTGGTCAACAGGTAGATCCAGTGTCACAATTAGTCACTGAACTGGCTGAAAGCATGAATCTTCCCAAGCAGGACAAAAAACAGCCAACACCAAAGTCGGCGTCGCATTCGCCAGCGGCAAATCAAAGTGAATCGTCCAACACAAACACATTCAAAGCTCAACTTAAGCGTGTAGAACCTAAGAAACTGCAAACCCCACCACAGAACGATTCAAATACAATAATTGACTTTAAATCGCGACTTCGTAAGGTCGACAACAACAATAGCAATGGCAACGAAGCCAAAGAAAATCAATCACATCAACAGAATTCCCTAAAAGACGACAGTACTAACTCGGACGATAGTACGACCAAAAACTATAATAATTCCTTTAGAAAAGACAATTCGGATCGAAATTGTTCTGATAACAATCCGAATGAGCAACATACCAAGCCAAAATCTAAATCACAGATCGAACTGAAAAAGACTGAAATTAAAATCGAAGTTTCCGTGCTCCATAGCTCCGGGGACCAAGACAACAATAAAAAGGACAGCAATCACTCGTTGAAGTCTTCAACTACTGCGGCCACTGATTCGGGGGACTCCTCTGAGGATGGCAAGCGACGAAGTACTGGCAGTATTAGTAGCCTGAAGAAGCTGTGGGAACCCAAAGAATGCACCCCGACCGAGGGCCAGACTCAACTCTCACCGAAGTTGGCAATGAAAAATCATTCCAATAACGAAAACAGTGAAATTATAACAACTGGAACAACCCCCACCCCACCAGACTCTTCGGCCGACCAGCACCAGTTGCTTAACAAGAGTAAGCCAGCAGTTCCATTAAAACCTACCAAACTAACCATTTACGCAACACCTATTGGCCAGAAGATCAACACCGACGGCAACACCAACTCAAATTCATCAACTCCCCTAAGCAACAACTCGTCTTCGACACAAATCAACCGTGAAAGTATACTAGAGCTGGTAAGTCTGCTCGAGGGAAGTCTTAAACTACCAGTGAATTCGATTTCAGCTTCACAATGGCTTCAACTAAGTGATAAGCTGAATATCCTTCAAAATTATTGTGTAGTGTTTGCCGACAATGAAACAATGCCACCGCATTCAAAATTTCATTTTAGAGAACTTGTGACCAGAGTGGAGGCCCAATCGAGGAGTCTTCGTTCAGCGGGCAGTAAAAATGTCCAGGATAATGAAAAATTAGTGGTCGATGTGGGACAATCTCTGAAGCAGATATCAAATGCATTGCACAGGTAAAGTGGAAGATAATATAAATCTTAGAAAAGAATGATTATTTAAAGAGTTGGGTTAATTTCAGACCCATGAGTCTAGTCAGTAAGCGAAAAAAGCATTTGCTTGTATTTATTTGTTTTCCCATGTCCCACATTAAGAAGATAAAAATAATAAATTTGTTTTTTATGTAATATTTAAAGATTGTGGCATACAAAATTAATAACGGAAAATTAAAAGTAAACAGAAAGAAGCGAAGATGTTTTGCTCTTTCGAAAACTAAAATTAAAAACAAAAATACTGAAAACATCAACATTACTAATTTTGTTCCATAGTTTTGTCTGTGATATGTTGGAACATTTTTTTTTTATTATAAATTTTGATTGTATGAATATTTAAATATTATTAATTAAGTTTTATTTGCTCATTTAGATATTGTTGTTTTATCTAAGATTTCTTTTTTAACAATTTTTATCAACATGAAAAAGATATACATAATAGACACTGCCATTTATTCGAAAAATGATAATTTATTCTTAAATTTAAATTTTATTCAAATATAAGAACTTAGAGATGTGGGATGTTCTTTGTGTATAAGAAGTTGAACTCTCTCACCGGCCAGTTGACTAGATAACCATCCAGTTGAGCGATTATAGATCCAAAAATTGGCTGCAAACCAGAGCTGTTCGTTATTTGTCAATATTGTTAAACATTTTTGCTTGTTGTCTTGCCATCGCGACTTGTCAGTAATACCAAAATTTAATCGCAGAAAACACTGAAATAAACTACCGTCAGGATCCTCAAAGAGTAGGTGTTGACATTTTGTGTTGTTTATGATTTTTGAACAAAAGAACTTGATTTTTTCCAAACGAAATACTTGTAGATTTCTCAGTATTCTTTCTCAGAAAATATCGTTGTTTTTGTGTTGTGTATTTGTGGTTATTTTTAAAGGGGAAAAAGTGGGTCCCACAAATCTGTATGCCTGTCTGAACCTCGACATACAGCGTTAATTACAACCACAATGTTTTTTGGTAGGTCCTTAGAGGGGAAATCGTTTTTTTTTTAGTTCCCAAAAATAACGGTATCTGCCATACCGGTTGAATGACAAAAGCTTATTTTTATAATGGCATATTGTTAGATAAAAAAACTTACTGAAATCTTGAATTAACGGTATCTGCCTTATGACAGTTTTTTTTTTTATTCGATTTTCTCACTAACGGGTTCGATTTTCAGCCGCTGCCTAGAAACAGAAATATTTTTTCCGAAGAAACTGCCTCTTGAAAGAAACTGACAAATCCTGCAAGAGTATACTTGTTATTAATAAGTGCTTCTCATCTAGCTGTTCGGAGTTGGCAAAAAATTGTAGGTCCTCTCGGTTTTTGCCAAGAACACGTACGCTGGAATACTTGATAGTACCAATTTTCATCAAATTTTATTTTTAAAACCGCTCTAACGAACTTATTTTGAATATACGAGTGCATCTATGTCCTTGTCTTGTTTTGTTTTAAGCTTTTAGCTAGTTGACGTGTTGTCGAGTCTCATACTTCGTTACATTTTTCTATAATCACTTGCATATTTTAAGTTCCAACCATCTTCGTGCGTTTTACATTTTTCCGCTTGCAAAAAAGAAACTTAGCTTGTGTATGCTTTTTTGAAATAGCTCCCCCATAAGCTCTGTACTGACAATTTTAGCTTAACGTATAACCCGATATGTAAAAATAATCGCTAATTTGCTCCAAAAATTTTGTGTGAAGATTTTATTATTTTGCGAAATTCTTTTTAAATAATATGTTCTGCCAATGATAAAATTCCATTAACAGTATATCCGCAAGCATTTAAAATCTATTGAACCGTCTGGTCGTTCTGTTTTAGGTCGTTTTCCATTGGTTTCATTTTGGGATTCACTCATTTTGATATCCAAGGAAACATGAAAGTGCTTTTACACTTGTGAATATTCAAATAGCAAATATTTACTTCAGATTCTGAAATGGAGAGCTAAAATTCTATCCTTACGATCTAACTGTTTCAAAGAGTTGTTCTTTTTCTTTCCGCAAAATTATTTTGGTTTCCAGGAAGAAAATGAGATAAATTAAAAAAAGCCTCAAGGAAGCAAGTGTCGAGTTGGCACAAATACCGTGTGTATAGGAAGTGAAATTGATTTTTGTTATGTCAGACCATACCGCCTATTAAAGTGTTATGTGGATATTCTTATTTTATACATACATTTTTTTTAACGAGCTTACACCGTTTTCGTATTTCTAATTAATTAAAAAATGTTTTAAAGGCTCCGCCAACACGAATCGAAACACTCGCCGACGATAGTTTTTGTTGTTGTGTGTCGATCATATTTTGTATCGTGCAGAATCATTCGCTTTGATTTCGTGTTGGGGGAGCCTTAAATTGTTTTCACGATGTTTTGCCAAGGTTTCACTTGTTGTTGGCCATTGAGTGTGTTGGCAATTTCTTTTGAGATGGTTATTGTTTTTATTGCAATTGCTTTAATTATTGTTTTGTATTTTAAGAAAGTTTGCACGGCATACCCCAATAACAGGTATTTTGAATTTGTTTATGAACGAATCCCATGTTCCAGAAATTAATTGCAACTTTGATTTCGAATGAAGTTATAATTTTATTTTATTTCAATCGCTTCTCTTGGGTCGTAGAATCTCTCCATAGTAATTGATTAAGCATTTTCGGCTTCTGATTAAATGATCATCGTTGTACGCCAGATTTTTCATAGATTACGAACTTTGCAGTATGGCTTTTATGGGCTCATTAAGTAGTTTTGTTTCACAACTGCAAGGAACAGGATAAACTCTGTATTCTGTACATATATATGTGTTGTTGTTTTTATAAGCAAATCAGGCTGAATTCTTTGAGTGTGAGCTGCTGATGACATAGCTAACTATTTCTTTTATTTTTTGATATCAAAGGATGCAGCAATACCGATTTATCAATCAATCAATTCTCACTTACATTATGCAGATTTCGTTTCGTTCTTTGGATTCTAAGACATTATCTATGGATAGGATATATATAAATCGTATTTTTAGCTTGTGCTTGATATCACACCTGCTTCTTCAAGATCAGCAATAAATAAATTTGCAAAACTTCAAGATACGAACATGTTAGGTAGATTGAATCTCCTTATTTAATATGCACCCACAAATATGGCTTTTCTTTTTAATTAAATTTGTTCGTATTTCTTTTAGAACTAAGAAATGTATAGTTCCCGCAATAAATAAATGTAATAACTATGAATATGGTGTAGTTATATTTATATTTTATTTTGAGCATATCATACAAATCAAAAATTACATAGATTACCCTACATACAATAACAATACAAAGAGAACTTATTCAAAGCAAATTGGAAACTATGCATAATGTATATCCTGTAACTGTAACAAGATCATAAAATGAGTTTAATTACATACATACTTATCGTTTGATATTGCAATACTACTAATATCTGAATTTGGTAGAAGAATTTACTTTAAAAGAAAAACATTGTTTTCATTTTTAAAAAATACTATACATATAATTGTGTTTGAGTATCATTGATTATTTATTTATTATATAATCATTGCTTAAGAAATTCTTCTATTATACGAATATATTTTAATTATTAGTTTTTAAATAAATATTATAAAAATAAATTAAAACAACAACAAATCGAAGTAAAATTTAAAATACATATAAATAAACAAAATGCTAGTCGTACTCGTAAAATAAACAACAAAAAAATATACATAAATATATATAAACTGTAGTTGATCAAAAATTATGCATATGTATGTATAAAACTAAAAAAGATATCGGTATTTTCTCAAATATTTCCATCTGTTTTATTTTTGGTTTGAATTTTTAAACTTAAATAAAAATATTATTTTTTTATTTTCTTCTAAACTTAAAATGATATAAAAGTTAGAAATAATAATCAAAATATTTCGCATTTTTTTATTAAAAGAAACAAAAATACAATATAAGCAAATAAATTATTCATTACCCAAAGATATTTATGCAAAATGAAATTGATTTTTCGTTTTATTTTTATTATTTTAAGCTAAATATTAAGTATTATATTTAAATTCAATTAAAAACAAAATATATAAGTGTACTGTAGAGCTTGCTCGATTTTTGTTTTTGGACTTTTTATTATGATAAATACATTATATAAAAAAACATCTATTTTGAGTATAATAATAATACTTATTTAAGTAGATATTATCGATTAATAACATAAAAAAGAAACAAACTATAAATACTACTCGATAAGATATTAATATAACAATTACGTATTATTATTATTATTATTATAATTTTAAATTAATATACCGCAAGAAATATTCTAAAAATAAATATCGTAAAACATAATTTTGTTATAAAAAAAATTAACTGTGTATTTCGTTTAATTTTAAACCAATGTTCTTCTTCAACAATAACTTCTAATACCAAGGGCCCACCCACGTTCTGTTACTCTTGCATCGATAAGATGGGTCCAGAAACGTTGAAAAATGAAACAAAACTCATGTCATAAAGACTGAGTCCGATATCATGGCTTTTGTATGAGTAAAAAAAAGTATATTTTTCTCGAAGTATGGGCCAATGTATGCAGCATTTCGGAGCTTAAATCTGGTAAGTAGCAATCCTCCTCTCGTCCTTCTGCCAGTGTTCCCACTATGGTAATTCTTCTGAAATTAAATATGGAGTATGTTTAGTTTTTATTAGGAACAAATGCATAAGTTTTATTTTGAATATTTTTGTTTAGATTTATTGCTATTGAATTAACCTTTCGGAATGCATTTTTTGACTTTTTGTTTGTTTAAATGTCATATAACTCCAGAAAACATATTTATTCTTTTCAGAAAATATATTTTCGCTCTTTTCATTTTTTTTTCCCTCGAATTAATGCAGCTATTCTATTTTTACTTGCGATATAGGAACTATAAGGCAAGTTTTGAATTCGTGCAAAAAATAAAATGCACCACTGGGTCGCACGTACTTGCTCCTATGTTCAAGACACTGCGGATTTAAGAAAATTGTATATAAAAACATGGAAATTATGAGAGAAAAGTGTAGAGAAGCATGAAATACGACATTTAAATTGGCTAAAACAACTCTTTTGACAGTTTGAGGTGAAAAAAAAAGAATGCCATCTTAATTCTTGATTGAATATGATTGTATGGGAAAAAAATTAAAATCGTTGGAGCAGTTTTTTAAGAAATTAATTTTTTATATATAAAACTCTTAAAACATTTTTAAGAACAAATTTTTGATGCAAATCTAAAGTTTATATTTATGTGTATATAAAAACAAAATTTGAAAAAAATTGTCAACCCATTTTTGAGATACCGAATTTTCAAAAAAAAATTTGAAACTTTTTTTAAAAATCCAAAAACTTTTTTATTTAATTTTATCTGAAATCACGGATCAACTCAAACTTCGCAATAACATGCTTAAAATAATCTGTTCCCGCAAAAAAGGTCCCCACATTGAAACTGCACTAAACATTGCTAAAACCTTGGTTGAAGGAACACTTCAGCATGGCCTGAAAACCTATATGTGTGGACTTTTGAAAGAAACGTTAAAAGTATTGATGTGGCGATCAATCAAAGTTACAGAATTGCGACGGGTGCTTTAAAAGCCACCCCAATCGACGCCCTAAGAACTGAAGCCGGATACGTATCCTTCAAAAACTTTGCTGAAAAAAGAGCGATTTTTCTAGGTTCCAAGGCGATAACAGATTTGAGACACCCTTTAAATTCCACAATTAAAAACACCTTACACAATATACAAAAAACTAAAATCAAAACTTTTTCTGCACTCAACAACATTGCACTTATCTTGCCAATCACAACTTTCGATGAAGACAGCCTTACTAGAATCAAAGATAAGCCACCCTGGATAATAGAAAACATTCAAATTGATACGAGCTTATCAAAATCAAAATACAGAAAGGATTCCACACCAGCAAGATTTTTTCAAATGATGCATAAGGAAATAGTTGACTCTATCAAGCCAAGTAAAATCCTATATACAGATGGATCCTCAACTGAGAACTACACCTCATACTCAGTCATAGAACTCATGACCTCAGGGTGCACGACAACTCTTCACCAAGGTCTGCTCCCAGCCCCTGCCGGAAATTATATTGCCGAGCTTGCTGGGCTTAAAAAAGCAACACAAATAGCATGTAACTGTCCACAAAAGACCCACAATTGTATCGACAACTTGGGAGTCCTAAATGGGCTCAAAAGTCCCACCAATAAATGTCCATCGCTTAAAACCTTAAAGAGAAACCTAAACGAACACTCCTATCTCTCATGGGTACCAGGTCATATGGGAATCATAGGAAATGAAGCAGCAGATATTGCGGCGAAGGAAGTTCAAAACCTCCCGCTGATAGTAGAATCCCCCAACTTGTATCAACTGGTTCGAAAAGTTTTGCTTGATAACCATAATAAGGAACTTAAAGATCAATGGGTTAATAACAACAGCTTCCTAAGAATCCACCATTTCCAAAGAGTTCATATTCCATACCACATAGAACTAACTAGACAAGATTGCATCACTGTCTTTCGTTTCCGATTAGGAAAAACTTTATTTACGACCAAACATTTATATAGCAGAAATGAAGCTGAAGAATGTACCCACTGTAGAGTAGCTCTGACTGTACAACACATTCTTATAGAATGCCCAAAGTCCAAAAAATCCTCTAACCTTCTAGACGTATCAAAACAACTGGCTGACCTTCTTGATCCTACAAAGTTAGATACCATAAGGAACATCAAAAGATCAACATCCCTGCATGGAAAAAATGATGAAATATAAAAAAAAAATATCTAAACTCAAACGGCGTTACATGGTCTTGTCACCCTAATGCCTTAACTCTAAATGAGTTTGTAAATTAATTTTATAAGCTTCTAACAAAATAAATAAAATAAATAAATAAATATATACTTTAGATTTGCATACCAAAATTTGTTCTGAAAAATGTTTTAAGGATTTTATATATAAGAAATTAATTTTTTTTAAAACTGCTCCAACAATTTAAATTTTTTTTCCCATACAATCATAAGGTGTGTTTAATGAATCTGTTCCGAACAGAAAATTACAGGAAAGATCAGAAAAGTACAGGATTGTGTGTTCCATGAGTAAAAACCATGCCCCAAACTGTTCTACATTCTGTCACTTTGTGTTCCATGACGTTTTTCAGAACAGTTAAGAACAATATTTCCTGCACCTACTTTTGAGGTGGAGCAAGTGAGTGAGAAATGTCAAAGTATCAGCTGATTTGTTTGTTTGGGATAATAATAAGCTAAAATTTATCACAGAAGTACTTTTCTTATATTTTTGGACTTAACATGAAGAAAAAGACATATAAGAATATAAAAAAATACTTAATTTGATTGAAAATTAATGTAAACAAATAACAATTGAAACATTTTTAAATTTGAAATTGGACAGCTGAATGCAAACGGTCAATCCCGTCAATACAAAGCTGCATTTTTCTGTTCTTTCTTGTTCTGACAGTTTTCACACACTTGTGCTGTTCTACTCTGTTCTGATCCAGTTTTTCTTCATTAAACACAGCTATATTCAATCAAGAATTAAGATGGCATTCTTTTTTTTCACCTCAAACTGTCAAAGGAGTTGTTTTAGCCAATTTAAATGTCGTATTTCATGCTTCTCTACATTTTTTCTCTCATAGTTTCCATGTTGTTATATACAATTTTCTTAAACCCGCAGTGTCTTGAACATAAGAGCAAGTACATGCGACCCAGTCGTGCATTTTATTTTTGTTGACTTTTGTTCTTTAATAATCCTTTTAAAAGATCTCATTCAATAAAGTTACTAACAAAAATTTAAAATTGAATATTAAGACGTTTAATCTTATGATGTTTTTATATGGGAATTCCTTTGGTAATAATCGATCTAAAGAATTCGTTTTTTTTTTTCAATTTTTGAATGAGGTCTTTTAAAAGGATGATTAAAAAACAAAAATAAACAAACAAAAAATAGAATAGCTGCATTTATCGAGAAAAAATAAAACGTGAAAAGAGCGAAAATGACATACAAATTTGAATGCGAAAAGTATGGGCCTAGAGCCACGGGTAAATGACATCTGACAAAATTTTGTTAGGCCAAATATTTTCTTAGGGCATAAACTCTTGATTTGGGGGCGATTTTGGGAAACAACCGACACCCTAATGTACATGTATGTACATTTATGTATGCCTTTACATCCTAACCTAACGGTTGATGTTACCCGGAGGCCACACGAGCGAGTACTGGCTAGCGAGTTGGGTACATACATTAATTGTCAAATCACTCGCCGCTCTACTCGCTTCTCAACTGGCTTCGAAAAAGGCAAGCCAGTTGACTAGCGAGTAGAAAAAGTTTCGATGTATTAGTAACTCGCTTGCGATTACTCACTCGTGTGGCCTCAGGGTTACGAGAAAACTTTTGTAAAGAACTATTCACATGAGAGCGACCGAAGAACGACGAATAAACGAACAAAACCGGATGTAAAACATTAGGTAAACCTAACTTCTTGAAACAAATTAGAACAAGTGGTAGAAATCTTGTAAACGTTAATGTTAAGGTACTCAAAATTGCGTTTTAATTGCTAAAATCTTAAATTTGAGTAACAACCGCAAAATAAGACAAACTGTCAAATTTTCGTCTCACATAATAGGGGTGTTCCTTTAATTTGAATTTCTGTGATTTTCTGTGCATTTCTGCGCATTTTAGTCCAAAGTTGTGTCAAAGTTCATATAACAAAAATTTTTTTGACACAAGTCTGGACTAAAAATCACAGAAACCCAAAGTAAAGCATCAGACCTAATGTAACGGTCAATTCATTGTTTACGAAAAATAAGTGGAGACCTGTGCCTACGTTCTGTAACTCTCGCATCGAAAAAACTGGTCGAGAAACGATGAAAATTGAAACAAAATGCATGAGTTTTGTTCCATTTTTCAACGTTTCTCGACTGATTTTATCGATGCGAGAGTTACAGAACGTAGGTACTGGTTCGAGTATCTACTAGGATTTTCTGTTTTATTGACATTTCACTGTCGAACTGCGTACTACATAACAAAAATCACTACGAAATTTTTCGTTTACGATTTCGTTGTTTAATTTCTGTATGAGAATTTTTGTTTCGCTTCAGCTGAGTACTATGCTTAAACGTAAGCTGCATTTTATTATCCCCCAAATCTGATCGGGATTAAATTATCATAATAAAACAAACAGGATCCCAGTGCGACGAGAGTGTTATATACCTATCTCTGTTTATCCTTTTGCTTCTGTATTGTGTCTTTACTCTACTCTCTAGTTTATCCCTATTTTCAACACAAAAAAGCCATTTACACGTCAGAGAAAAAACAATTTTTTGCAAGAAAATGCTAAGGGTGTGTGGTCAGAATGGATTTGTAAATCGAAATCCAAAATTAAAGTTGGATATTGTGGTGTTTTTGTAATACATGTATTTTCGTATGTTAAATTCAATCCAGATCAGATCTGGGGGAAAATAAAATACACCTGTAGTTCCCTGAAAAGAAAAAGATATCAACAAAAAAAAAAGAGAACAAGTTGGAGAATACCACCGGATTGTGTCGAGAATTGGAATCAGATGAGGACCGCTGTTTTGCTTATGTCGTTTTTCATTGTTGAAAAGATTTGATCTTTTTTCGAGAAGATTTGCATTTATTCTACTTTTATCATGTTTTATTCAAAAAAAGATGAGATCTGAAGAAGAAAGATGCGATCTTTCTAGTTTGGGAGATTTGATCTGCATTCACTAATACATGCAAACACGTTCCTGTCAATCATGAAATCGCAGTTGGGCATTTTTTTGTTTTTGTACGACATCGTACGTGATGTTTATATATATGCGTTTATGTGTGCTATTTTTATAATTGAATCTACTCAAAAGTACGCCCAGATGTTTCATTCAAGACAGCAATTCTTGATTGTAAAATCAAATCTTTCAGATTTCAATGAAAAACGACATTACTTTCGCATGTCTCAAAACTATGTGCTTACCATCGTCATTCAGGGGCCCAACTATTTAACTCGATTCTACAATAAAAACGTTCGAAATTGCAAAATCTCAGTTCGATAATTCTTAAGCTAGCGCTTATAAACGGAAATAGAACAGCGCTTATTCAAGATTCTGTGGAACAAAGTCGGAAGCACTAAAATTTTATCCCACTTTCATACATATTACTACTTATAATTAGCATTGAAAACAACTTTCGAATGGATTCGAAAGTAGAATAAAGTTACATAGTAGGGCCCCAAGTCTTTTGCAATGATTTCTAAAATCTCACTCATAGGGGAAATGTTTTGTGCGATTCATCAACCATATCATAAAGATAAGGGTAATTTCTTATCTATAAAATTATAGCCCGATTCTCCCCCTTGTGAGGAATCACAAGTCACCAGCTCTGTGACTACTCCTTGTGAGGATTGTTGTGACTCGACAACATTTTGGTATTCTCCCCCTAGTAGTCACAAGAAAACTCACAACGAAATTCACCACAGCATTTTGTTGGTAGCTTCTTGACCGATGAGCGCACACATAAACAACTCTACAAGTAATCGCAACGAACTCAACCAACACACCCACAATATGTATTCAGTTTATCTGTCTCATAAATACAAAGCAAAAGAATATAGCGCCTTCTTTTGTTTAAGAAATGAAGAATACATACAATTTGTTCTCTTTCGCACAGAGAACATAACGCCTCCTTAGAAAAAATATAATTCAATGATTGTAGAAACTCAAGTAAATTGTGAGTTGTGTTGTGACCTGCTCTGGAGGAGATCACAGTTTCGGTTGCTTTTATGACTCTCACAAGTTGTGACTTTAGGGGGAGAATACGAAAAAGTCACAAAATCAGTTTCACCACTTCTTGTGACTCAGTGATGTTGGGGAGAATAGGGCTATTAGTGTATTCACGACATGCCTTTTCACTACCAGCCTTATTATGAGTTAAACGTGAACAACATTCCACCCGGAAAAACTGAAATTTCGCTTTTCGCCTATGTGAGTTTCACCCGAAAAATGAAAATTCCCCTTTTTTGTGAGTACTCATTTGGGGCGAAGTGCATCGTAATTAAGACCTTAAAGTATCCCTTATTTTTTAAAGACGAACCAAAGATAAACAGGTGGTACTGGTGCTCTTTGCAACTGTTTTTTGTTTATTTTAAGCCAAGACAAGTTTGGACGAAACTCATAATAGAGTTTAAAATTCCGGGGGATTAAAAATTTTTCGGGTGAAATATTTTCCGGGCGAAACTCATAATAAGGCTGTACGTAGTGAAACCCACAAATCTAAACAGGGGTTGCCTTTTCGTGATGAGGGAGCATATGAATTTTCAGATTTTGTCCCTGAACGTAGCCATTTCCATTTAGAAAATATGAGTATATTGGCAGCACTACCTCATTGTGCCATTTGACATTTTTGTCTTTTGAAAACGGAAAAAATTTAAAATCCCGCCTAAATAAAGTTTTCGCTTCCATTTCCAGTTATCTGTTTTTTCTTTTGTTAATTTTGTATAAAAAATAGTTTGCATTTTCTTTAAACAAGTTGAAATTCCTATTAATAATTCAAGACAAATCAAGATGAAGCCGGAAAAAATGTACGTATTCAAACGTGATGGCCGGAAAGAAGAAATACACTTTGATAAAATTACATCGCGTATACAAAAGCTTTGCTATGGCTTGAACATGGATTTCGTTGATCCTGTAGCAATCACCTTCAAAGTAATTAATGGCCTCTACTCTGGAGTGACTACTCAAGAATTGGACAATCTCGCTGCAGAGACTGCAGCAAGTCTTACAACTGGCCATGCTGACTACGCAATTTTGGCAGCACGCATTGTTGTTTCAAATTTGCACAAGGAAACAAAGAAGGCTTTCTCCGAGGTTATAACTGACCTTTATAACATGGTTGATGCCGGAACTGGTGAAAAATCACCTATTATTTCTGATTTTCATTACAAAGTTGTGATGGATAATGCGGCGAGATTGAATTCGGCCATAATTTATGATCGAGATTTTGGATATAACTATTTTGGCTTCAAGACTCTGGAACGGTCGTATTTGTTAAAGATTAATAATAAGATTGCAGAGCGCCCGCAACACATGTTGATGCGAGTTGCTGTTGGAATACATGGAGAGGACATTGACGCTGCCATCGAGACCTACAATCTGCTCTCCGAGCGGTACTTTACCCATGCCTCGCCTACTTTGTTCGCAGCTGCCACGAGGCGACCACAATTGTCTTCTTGCTTCCTGCTGACCATGGTCTCGGATTCGATTGAAGGCATCTTCAAGACAGTCGAGCAGTGTGCCATGATATCCAAATCGGCAGGAGGCATTGGGCTTAATGTCCATTGCATCAGAGCCAAGGGTACGGCAATTGCTGGCACAAATGGAACATCGAATGGTCTTGTTCCCATGTTGAGAGTGTTCAACAACGTTGCCCGATACGTTGACCAAGGAGGTGGCAAGCGACCAGGAGCATTCGCCATTTATCTCGAACCCTGGCACTCGGATATCTTTGAGTTCTTGGACTTGAAGAAGAATACGGGAAAGGAGGAAACTCGTGCTCGTGATCTTTTTTTTGCTCTGTGGATCCCAGATCTGTTTATGAAACGCGTAGAAGCCGATGGAGATTGGTCACTAATGTGTCCACACAAATGCCCTGGGTTACACGATGTTTGGGGTGATAAATTTGAAGAACTCTACACTCGCTACGAGAAAGAAGGCCGAGCCAATCGAACTATCAAAGCTCAAACCCTGTGGTTTGCTATTATCGAATCTCAAGTCGAGACAGGAACTCCATATATGCTCTACAAGGACGCTTGCAATCGCAAATCAAATCAACAAAATATTGGAACCATAAAATGTAGTAATCTTTGCACAGAAATCGTAGAATATTCGGCTCCAGATGAGATTGCAGTTTGTAACCTGGCTTCGATTGCTTTGAATGCGTTCGTGACACCAAATAAGAAATACGATTTTCAAAAGCTCAAAGAAGTCACAAAAACCGCAACAAAAAATCTAAACAAAATAATTGATGTTAACTACTACCCAGTGCCCGAGGCAAAGAAGTCGAATATGCGTCATCGTCCAATTGGGATAGGTGTTCAGGGCTTAGCTGATGCTTTAATTATTATGCGTCTTCCTTTCGAAAGTGAAGGAGCGCAGTTGCTTAATCAGCAGATCTTCGAAACAATCTATTATGGAGCTCTGGAGGCAAGTTGTGAACTCGCCGAAAAAGAGGGTCCTTATGAAACCTATGATGGAAGTCCAGTGAGTAAGGGAATCTTGCAATATGACATGTGGAATAAAACTCCAACAGATCTCTGGGACTGGGGTGCTCTTAAGGCGAAAATAGCAAAACATGGAATACGTAATTCTCTGCTAGTTGCTCCAATGCCAACTGCATCTACTGCACAAATTCTTGGGAATAATGAATCCTTCGAACCATACACATCGAATATCTACAACAGAAGAGTTCTTTCTGGGGAGTTCCAAATTGTCAATCAACATTTGTTGAAGGATCTAACCGAGCTGGACTTGTGGGATGACGATATGAAGAATGAAATCATCGCTAGTCGTGGATCAATACAGCATATCGAAAGGATTCCAGCTGAGCTCCGCGAGCTGTACAAGACAGTGTGGGAGATTTCTGTACGTTCTTCCATTAAGATGGCTGCCGATCGTGGGGCATTTATCGATCAGAGTCAATCGTTCAATATTCATGTGGCTGAGCCAAACTACGGCAAGCTGACTTCGATTCATTTCTTCGGTTGGAAAGCTGGTCTCAAGACGGGAATGTACTATCTGCGCACCAAGCCAGCTGCTCATGCTATTCAGTTTACTGTCGATAAGACTAGATTGGTAGGAGCAACAAACAATGGTTTACCACAATCGACACCAGTTAAGGAACAGAATGGACAACGTTCAGTTCCTCCATCTCCAGAAGCAGCCGAGCGTGAGAGAAGAATGGCAGAGATGGTCTGCTCGCTGGAGAACAAAGACGCCTGTATGAGTTGCGGTTCTTAATTGTTTTTAAAGTAATCCTTTACTCAGTTTATTTTTGTACTTATGAATGTCAATCAGATTGGCGATGTAGCAAAGTGTTATATGTTTCAAAATTATAGATAATAATTATTAATAACAATGTTTTTTTTCTTACTAAACACTCGTAAGATGTACTCTTGTTGTTAATAGAAGAACAAATAATTTAACTTAAAGGAACCACATGTACATAAAAAATGGTATGTATTCATTAATGATGAATTAAATCTTCAGGCCGAATTTGTATTTTCCTTTTTTTTTAATACCATTGTATAAGTTAAAACTGAAAAGTTTTTGGCATTTTAATGAGAAAATAATTTTCGGTTTTATGAATTTGAATAACTTAAATCGGAGAACTTCCAAGAGAAGAGATATTGGTCGATGAAGTACAAGGCGTAGAACACTAAAATTTGGTGAAGTATCGAAGTGGGCCAAGAAATCGAACAAGTTGGTGGGTAGTGAAAACTTTAAAAACTGTATACTAGCTGAGTAACATCTAATCTTGATTTATGCAGATTTCATATGGAACCCTAATCAAAAATTTTTCTCTGATAGAATTCAAAAGGCTTACAATCGTTTCACCAGGTATATTTTTTTTTTTATAAAATATATCGGAATTTCTGTCCAAACTCTCCACCACATAGTGTCCAGCGGTCCTACTTTACTAACCTTGATTTTATATCGTTGGTAGGTCCAAAGATAAAACCCATTAAGTAGAAAATTTATTAAAACAAGTTTTTTTTTTCAAAAATATTTATACCTTTCACGTTTTACAACAAGAGCAAAATAGCGAGCCATAATTATCACTTACAGGATTTACAACAAAATGAAAAATCATTAAGTAATAATAATGATTTAATTCTTTAGAGTAATATACATTTTGCTTCTTCAGTCCAATGCAACATCGCGTGAACGTAAGTCATTTTCACTTCTTTTGGTCTTTTTTATCAGCTTACCTCCTAGCACCTAACCAGTCACTGATAGTGAGCCCTCTCTTCACTGTATTTTCGAGAACTTAAAGTTTTTCACTCGTGAAATTATATTTAATCACGTATACGCCGGGTACACCCCTAAATAATAACAGCCGTATTTTTTGAAAGTGATCTTAGTCCACTTATTTCTAATTCAAGATATTTAAAGGTTTGCGTTTGACTTAATTCAAAAATATGGGAAAGAGCTAAAATAAAAGTGAAGTATTTTTTTTATAGAAATATATTTAATTTATATTTAATTTACTTAAGAAAAAAAAAATATTGTTGAACAAAAACCATTTTTTTTAGAGTTGTAAATGGACTTAAACCATTTTCAAAATAAATTAAATGTCTTTTTATTTATTCAAATTGTATCAAGTCCTCTATAAAATTAATAAAAACATTGAAAAAACTAAAAAAACGAAAGAGTTGAGTGTTATAGATAATAAGCGGAAATTGTATACATTAAACAAAATAAATATACACTGTCGGACAGAATTAGAGGAGCGCAG
Source organism: Dasysyrphus tricinctus (assembly GCA_963921185.1). Classification (NCBI taxonomy): domain Eukaryota; kingdom Metazoa; phylum Arthropoda; class Insecta; order Diptera; family Syrphidae; genus Dasysyrphus; species Dasysyrphus tricinctus. The sequence goes on from OY992532.1 coordinate 201,074,725, forward strand.
GCAAAAAGTGAAAAAGTTGGTTTATTTTAATTTTATCTTTATTTCTTTATTGGAGATTTTTGTCTTGATGAATTAAGAATCGTTTGAAATGGTTACAATTATTCTGCTCCTTATTTGCCTTCGAAAAAAAAAACACAAAAATCAAAAAAGGGGTACTTTGCTGAGAAAATGGATTTAAACAATTTGTATTATTCCTTTCAGTTGAAATGAGGATGGTTTAGTTCTTGGTATTCCCTCTCTTTTTGCTCAACGGACAAAAATAAGTCTCTTTGGTATACCTCTAATAATATTTTCGATGTTTTCCTAGGTTATTTGGCTCCATGCTTTAAGCAATGCACTTATCAGCTCCCCCAAAGCATGTCCTATAATTGTTCAATGGAATATATGTAGATCAGGAGAACATGCTGGGTCAGTCTAGGGTGTTCAGGTGGGCCTTTTGAAGATACTACGAAATTCTGTTCGCAGTTTAGGGACGAAAGCTATCTTGCATTAAGATGAAATTTTTGCTGATTCTTTGGGCAAATTGTACAACAATTGGTTCCAAAATATCCCTAACATACCTATCGTCCTGCTGTCAAGGACCCACTATCAACCAAATATAACTCCACGCGGGTTGCGGATCGTGGTACATTAAGCGTTCAGGACAATTTACGATACGAATTTTTATTTTTGGTCAAAAACATGGTATAGGCTATGTGAACTTCACTTGAGTCTGGAATTCTTTCTAAAACTAAACACTTTTACCATAAGCAAAATTCCAGCAAATACTTTTATTAGAAAAACGGGAAGAACATAATACAATAAGAATGGTAAGATGGTGTTTATGGTACATACGTAAGTCCATTTTATCTTTGTACTTTGCTGTACGAATGGGTCGAACTTGTTCGCTTTAACATTTAATCAATTTTAAATTTTTAAAATGGGACTTAAACCATTTTCAAAATAAATTTTTTGTCGTTTTATTAACTGAGCATTTTTCACAAAATCTAAGTGATTTCTAATAAAAACACGTGGTTTTTCCTTATTAAAATAAAAGATTTCGTTGTTTCCACATGACCCAATTAATTACCTCGATTCTTTTGGAAAAAGAGTGGGAAGGCGAAATTGTAAACTACATTTTACTATAATTGTCTAGACAAAAGTAAATGCCATAAAATAAAAATAAGAGTCCAAATGATTACAAATCTGTAATGAACTTAGCTTAAGCAGTCTATGTGTTACAACCAAGAACGTGTCCTATACTTCATCAGGTGTTAGAACAAACTCAAAACGTAGCCTTCTTACTTGTCATTGTAAGTTAAGACATCTACACATTCTTAACCTTGAGAATAGTACCCCAAATTAATTAATTCATCGTTCTTTAAATACGGCATAGGATTCATTTAAGAAAGAGCCTGTCTAGAGATTTGTTCTACACTTTATTACATTTTTACATTTACAATTGATTCAAACACAAAAGTTCTTCTTAGTTTTGTCAAACAGCTAACTTTGTAATGCTTTGATATTTTTTATTTCTACTTTTAGTTGCTGAATCTGGAAAAAAAAGTATTTACCATTAAGTTCGATTAAAAAATTAAAAATGCAAACCTTTTCAAAATTTCTCTTCTGAACTGCTTCACTAGCCGACTTTCGAAATCCTTCATTCGAAGTTCGTTCCAAATATCTTTGTAATTCTTTTTGTAATTTATCCAATTTCAAGGTATTCAAATCTTTGCCAGATTCATTAGACTGCGGCAATTTAAAATCCGAATTCGTTGAAATTCCTTAGAAAAAAAACTAACTTAAAGAGAATTTATATAACTTTTTTATTGTTTATTTCTTACCAAAGGAACACAAGTGACCGGCAGTTGAAAATAAAGCATATTCTTTCTGCGATATTGGATCTGTAGTTTGTTCCAAAATCACTTCATTGGACAATGTTAAAGGTTTCATTTCTATTAGATACTTGCTTAGTACATTCATAGTTTTTGTGTTTTGGGCAAAAAGATGTACTTTGGGATTGTGCTTTTTAGAAACTTTATTTCGGCTTTTTAGCTGGCGAATAGCTTGACAAATGTCAAGAATTTCACTAACTTCAGTCTCAAGTTGGGAATTTTTGTACAAAGATACGTCTAGGCCCGAAGGTTTAGGTAAATACTGCTGTAGTTCTTCGGCAATGAATGGCGTAAAAGGAGACATCGCTTCGAGACCGAAGCTTAGACAAGTTGAGAGGGTAGCACAGTGTGACTTGGCTTTCGATGCACCTTCAAAGATACCGGGTTTTGTTGTTTCCTTGAATGAAATCAATTGAAAACTACATAGAAGAAGTCAACTCGCTAACAAATTATCTCCTTACCAAATAAACATCACATAAATTTGTGTAGAAAAAGTTCTTCAAAGCCGCCACAGACGTATGAAAATTATAGTTCTCCAAGCTGTTTTCACAAGTCTTCAATGTATCTGCCAAACGACTCAGAATCCACTTGTCCATAAGCTCAAGTTCTAGATTTTCTGGAGATATCTGACCAACTGACATACTGAGTTTGTCATGTGCTCCCAACGTAAATCTTGTTGCTTGCCAAATCTTATTTAGGAACAATTTATTTGTGTAGCATTCTGAGACATCAAAATTGATGAAATGACTCTTGATATTGTGACTGCAGACAGTGAATCGCAGTGCATCTGTTCCACATTCTGGAATTCCCGAAGGGAACATCTTCTGAAGTCCCTTCATTGATTTTTTCAACTCTTCTGCACCGAGAATCCCTGAATTATGGGAGTGATGAATTTCATTTTCCATGGCTTTCAATGAGGCACCAGAGATAACCTGCTGAGGGGTGACAACATTTCCTAAGCTCTTCGACATCTTTCTTCCATGTGCATCACAAACGATTCCATTAAGTAATACATTACGAAAAGGAACATCACCAGTGAGTTTCATTCCCAACATAGTCATTCGTGCAACCCAGAAAAAGAGGATATCATGACCAGTTTCCATGACATCTAACGGATATGATTGACGAAATTCTTCAGATGGCCAGTTAAAGACTGAAAATGGCAAAAGCGAGGAAGAGAACCAGGTGTCCAGGACATCGGGGTCCCTCTCAAGTGAAATATCTTTTGCGTTCAACTGTTTTTGCGCCTTTTCAATAGCTTCATCTTCGGATTCCGCTGCAATCCAGACCTCGTTATCTTTACTTTTGGCCAAATACGCTGGAACTTGATGACCCCACCACAATTGACGGGAAACACACCAATCATGGCAGTCATTTAACCAACGAAACCACTCAGTTTCGAAAGATTTCGGATGCAATTGGATTCGACCATCACGAACCGCTTGAACTGCTTCATTTGCCATTTCCTGACAATGGACAAACCATTGTGGACGCAGCATATATTCTATGACATCCTTAGATCGTGAACATAGCGGAAGACTCATGATGTGCGGTTGAATTTCTCGAAGAAGCTCCTGGCTAGCAAGATATTCGAGAATTTTACTTCGCGCTTCGAATCTGGGTAGGCCCGAAAAATTCTCGAAATCTGGAAGAATATTTCCCTTTTCAGTGAATACTTCAACGGTTTCCAGGTCATGGCGTTTCGCCACTTCGAAATCGTTTTTATCGTGAGCAGGTGTTATCTTGACTGCACCAGTTCCGAACTCTCGATCGACCGATAAATCAAATATCAGTGGAATAGGTTCATTTCGAAATGGATGCCAAAGGAAAGTCTTTTTTTCTCGAAATCGAGAGTACCTTTCATCGTCAGGATGAACAGCTACAGCGATATCTCCAAGAACTGTCTCAGGACGAGTGGTAGAAACAACAATTTCCTGGCTTTCTTCGCCGTGCACCCTATATGACAAGTTGTACAGCTGTCCGAAGGTGATGTTCTTGTCATATCCTGGAACTGGCATCTCGGTTGGGCCATTGATGTCTATAGACTCGACTTCAATGTCAGAGATGGCCGATTCCAGAGTGCAAGACCAGTTGACTAAAGCTTTTTTGCGTTTGATTAGACCTTCGTCGAAGAGACGAACGAATGCGAGATTCACAGCTCTTACTTGCTTCTACAATGAAACCATGTAACCTCCAGTAATGGATGATACAGATTAAAATTAAAATTCTTACCCTGTCCATTGTGAAATATTCATTATACCAATCCAAAGAGCAACCGAGTCGCTTGAGATCATCAACTATAGAGCCACCCTTCTCGCTTTTCCATTTCCACACTTCATTCAAGAAGTCAGTGCGCCCCAAGTCGTGTCGAGAAAGTCTTCTCTCCTTTAGGATTTTCTTCTCAACAACAACCTGAGTGGCAATGCCAGCATGATCTGTCCCGGGTATCCATTGAACTTCGTAGCCCTTTTGTCTCTTATGTCGGCAAATCACATCTTGAATAGTTGCCATAAGAGCATGGCCTAAATGAAGGTTACCTGTTACATTTGGTGGTGGTAGTATCATGGAGAACTTGGGTTCCCCAGTTGATTTGGTTGTTTTTCCTTGTGACCATTTCGTGTATTTGTTGTTCTCGACATCCTTTGGCTGATAACCTTGTGCTATTTTGTCTGGAAATTTGTTAGATGAAAAACTTGTTTCTGTTAAAACTTAAAATTGTCATACTCAAAGAGGAATAGTTGCGGTATTTAGTTAATATGGTTGTTCTTATTTTTGAAGAAAGGCATGGTAGTTTTGAGTTATAATAGCTAAATTTTATAAAAGTTTGCATAGCTTAGTAGTAGTTTGATTAGATATTTGCCATTGGATTATTTTATTTCACATTATGCAAAACACGGCGTCCGGGTTTTTTTTCCAGCTGTTTTTGACATTTCAGGTGGTTTGCAGGGCGTTATTAAACATAGACGGTGCTACATTCGTATAAGAGAAAAGGCAGCGTTCAGCCGATGGTAAGGAAATTGGCCGCGTTCAAGTTTCAATGGATAGCATCTAGGATAGCTTTGTATCCATGTATGTAATGTCGTTTTCCATTGGTTTCACTCAAAACGACACTCATTCTGAATCCAATGGAACAGTCCTTGTTACTTCTACTCAATTTTGAAGTTTTGTCTCTGTATTAGTGAATCATTAAATAGAAACTTTTTGCTGGCACACAAAAAGTGAAATTAAAAACAATAGTGTATCCACCCCTTACTTACAAATAATAATTTTTCTTTTTGTTTTTCTTAATTTGTTTACTATATTTTATTGAATTCAGTGTTTTCGAGTGCACAATTAATTCGAATGGGATGAACAAAAAATATGAAGTTGCACTGCAGTTTGTTTTGACGTTTGAGTTTGAATGTATTAGTGCTTCTGAGTATCTTCTGAATTCAAATCAAGAATCAATTTTCTCTCCTCAGAATCGTCAGAAGAGTATTTTTTGTGCCAATGAAACGGTTTCAGAAGCGTTTCGGACGATTCTGGATGCTTCTGGACGTCCAATGGAAAACAGCATAAGTGTCTGAACGCAAATCAGCTTAAAATTTTAGGATACGAAGCTATCCTATGAGAAATATCAACAGCAGCTGATTTGCGAAGTTTACAACTTTACTACGTTTACGACGACTTTACGCTGTTACATGAATACCCTTATAGCCATTCCACACTATCCCACTGAGTATTAACACATGTCAAAAAAGTGGGAAGAAATCATGTATAATAGTGTGGAAACAAAATATGAAATTTCATCACACACAACTTGACAGTGCATCCGACACGATTTGACATGTGTTAATACATGAAAATATTTAAGATCAGTTCTAAAACCATCACACTTTCTATCCCGCTTGGGCGTTTGAGGTTATGGTGAAACTGATTTTTTGATGCAAGTGTGGAAGCAAAATATGAAAATCATTTTCATCCCACAAATTTGGCAGTCGTATGAAATTCTTTCCCACTTTATTCTGACATGTGTTAATACTTTGTGGGATAGTGTAGAGGCACTTTTATCATTTTTCTCTTTTTCCAATATTGAGCTTTGACTCTTACAAAATCTTTTCAGTTCAGGTTTTTATGTTGGAAATTAACATAATTTCAGGCAAATTAGGTTGAAATTATCTCATCTCAAAATGTGAATTTGTATGAGAAATGAGTTGAATTCGTATCGAATTTGGAAATATTCAACGTAACTCATGGTCTAACCCAGCGGCTCCATTAGCAATATTTGAGGCAATAAATTGCCTCACTCATTGCTATTGCCTTAAATAGTGCAAATGGAGACGCTTTGTCAATGGCAATGGCAATATTGCCTAGAAGATGAAAGGCAATTATTGATTTCCATCTTCAAGGCAATAAATTGAGGGAAAATGGGGTTCCCCGTAATTGTGAATGGCTTCTTTATTGATTTTTTCAATTAAATCGTAGAATATGAGAACGCACATGACAAAATATAGTGAATTAAAACTAAATTTTATTAAAAACAGGGGATTTGAACAGCATTTGCAGTCAAATATTTCTATACACACATTTTATAATTGAAATTGCCTGACAATGAAAGTGCCCACCCAAGCAATAAATTGCCATTCCTATTCCAATTGCAATTGCTTCAAAAATTGCGAATGGAGCCACAGCGTAATAGAAACGTAGTATCAGACATTATATTGAACTCCAGGGCATAAAGCCGTGGTAAAGCCTAGTACCCTGCTGATGCGAAACGAAAAATCCCATACAAAAATGACACAACGAAATCATAAACTAAAAATTTAGTTCTACTTTTCGTTCTGCAGTATACGCTGTTTCATGAGCGAAATTGATAATTGTAGCAGATTATTTGGAGATATCTACACTCTTTTTTCGCACTCAATTAATTACCCAGACCATTTATTGTGTGCGAAAAAATGACATTTGTGTTTTTTCGTGTTTACTTTTGTTGTTTCTTTCATTACAGCATGGCTGCTTGTGATTTTTTTGCATTTGCATTTGTTTTAATTTTTTGAATTTGTGCAACTGTCAATGAATATTTTTCCGCATCATTTTCTTAAGCATTTCGTTGTTTTGTTGGAGACCAACTAAAAAATTCGTTTCGCATCAGCAGCGTACTAGGCTTAAACGTTGTAAAAATTTAAACTTTCGTAATTCAGTCACTATTTGTATGAACAGTTTGACAGATTTACGAAGCTTACAACTTTACTACTTTTGCGATGACTACGCTATTGCACGAATACCTTTATTATTTTAATACATTTTTATTGATTGCTGCCATAAATACGAAAATCTTTTCCAAAGCGAAAACGTTAATGAACGAACAAGAAGCGAGCTTTAAATTATTCATATCTTTAGGATTGAAAAACAAAAAAACGAAATACATAAGTTCAATCAAATTCAATAGAATGTGTGAATGCGTTGGCTAAAACCACATATTCAACCATTTAAACAATGCGCTCCGTTTGCTTCAGGCTTTTTTTTTTTCTTATTCCTAATTATAAATGATACTTTGTTTGAAACACTTCTATAATCAGCATTAAAGGGATTTCCATTGACTATTCAAAGTCAAATACAAAAAATCATAATATTTTACCAAAAAATAAAAATTTATTATCTCATGCTTATCGGACAATTGTTTTGCGTATAAGACAAAGAAAATCCTCGATTCAATATATCAGCATTTTCATTAGCATCTGTCACAGTATATAAAACGAATGGTTTTGCTGAGCTTGTTGTAGCAACTAAACCAAGTCCGCAAAATCGATCACTACCTAAGGCCAATCCACCTTGAACAGGTGCCGGAATAACAATATAATCCGTGGTACACGTTTGACTTTGAACAGCAGCAGTACCCAGTAGTGATGGATCAACAGCACCAACATCATTTGTAACAGTAAAAGAGTAAGGATCGTCAGTTAATTGACTCCAAGTAATTGAACAACGACCCGCTTCCATTCGTACACAAATACCGTAATTTGTATTTGATAATTGCCTTGTACCACCCACTCCTACAGTATTAAGCTGGGCGGAAGCAGCTGGTGAATAATTGAAACTAGACACGGTGCCAGTATCTCCGGTATAGTATTGCAAACATCCAGATGGCGCCCTTGTTGGAGAAGAGCAGGCTATTTGTGCCACTTGCAACTGCCATTGTCTGTTAAATGTAACGGTTCCCGAAGTTTCAACTGTAATCACAATGGGATTTATACCATTGAAATCTACATACACATGCTGACCCGTATTTTCACCACAAATTCGAGGAACCCTCGATGATCCGCCAGTAATGGTTAAAGTGTCGGTTACACAAGCTCCATCACCATTCGGTGGTGCTAGTGATAGCGCAAGAAAATCAATACGTAGTTGACATATTGAAGAATCACACGGAATAACAGTCAAGGTACAGCGACTGGCTCCATTAAATGTGCCAGGATAGTTTGTGTTGTAGAAGTAAGTGTTGTTATTACTTGTTGAGCCACCACATGTTGCCGTATCTAAAAAATTGATAATTGATAATTAGACGTAAATATAATGTAGGTATATCAATTTTTTGCAAGAGCTGCTTACAAACACAACAAACTGCTTGTGTGGTGATAGAAGAACAAGATCCTGCTGTGACACCACCTGCATCCGTACATTCCCCACGAACCTGGCAGGTACCTTTCATTCTGTTAGTACCGGTGCACACATCGTTTGAAAACCTTCCAATTGTATAAAATGGGAAAACTAAAAAAAAGATTAAAATAAAGTTTAAACAAAAATAAACGGCATTTATCTGATTGGGTGTATTAAATTGTAGAAAAAGATACGAATGTTTTTGGCTGTAGGTACAGTTTTGTTTTGGAATATATAATTAATCAAAAGATGTTGATTATTTGGTTATTGTTTACTGTTATCTATCTGTTATCTGAAGAAATTAACTAAAAACGTTATGAATACTGTCGATACTTCCTTAAACAAAAAAGACAGAATGATTTAATTCACTATGTTTTGATATCAATAAATAAAAATATCCCTGACACCAAATTTGAAAAACCTCTTCATTTAAGACCTGGCCTCCAAAAAGGGCGTAGAAAAAATACAATACCAGATTTTTCTGTTCAATATTAAGACGCATTATATTTCTTTACCTACAAATCCTCATTCTAATATTTTGGTTATAAATCCTCTTCCAAAACTAGGTTCCAACTTTTGATCCATTTGCTCTAGAGTAGGGCAATTTAGTTCATTCGAGTAAGCGATTAATTTAGTTCAAATCACGGTATTGAAATATATGTTATGTATATTTTCCGCATCTTAGATCAAAATAGTTCATTTTGCAGAAAAATGCTTAAAAAATTAATTTATTTAAATTACGTCTAAGTGTGAGTAAAATTAAAGAATTTAAAAATAAGAACAAATAGGTACAGCTTCAATAAAAGAACAAATCAAATGTTTTATTTAAATTCACAAGTCTTAATTCATTTTAAAAATACTAAGACCCTGAGAACTGAAATTAATTACATATATATTCCACAAGTTCATTCGCGAACTACACAAGTCTAATTTGATCCTATAGTCCATGTAGGCTAAGAACCAGCACAACTCTTTCATCATACATCAAGTGAGATTGAAAGCTCAGAACGCATTTTATACAGAGCAGGCGTTCTACAAAATAAGTATGGCAAATGTTTTCCTTAAAATAGGAATTATAGAAGGTTTCAACGAGAACAACGTTTTTAATAACTCGGAGAAACGAGAACCGAATGCACTATCAGCATCATCGCTTTTTAACACTTTTCATATTAACTGTGTGTCTATGCATAATGCATACCACACATAAACCCCTCTCTCCGCCATTACCCACGAGCAGCAAATTTTTCATAGAAACTATTTCCATTTTTATTTAATTTATCTCTTAAAATAATACAAAACACAAATTTAATCAAACATTTTTTTAAATTAAATTTTTAAACAAGAGAGTTAATGTTAAAACCTTAATTTAAAAGTATTTTGTTTATTTCTTTTTCAATCGAGGCACACAAATATTTGAACATTATACTAGTCAGTCACTCACATTTTCCCTGTCTTGCTTCAGTTCTTACAATGGTATTATCTAATCCATAAGCGAACTTTAATAAAACGAGCCACACTAATCCAATAACAATAGGGTACAATTTCATCTTCGATATCTTTTAAAAAACCACGCGTATTCGATTAATTTTATTTTATTATGTAGAAAAAATGTCTTCGACCGGCAATAGTTCACATAGGACTGAATGATTTGTGAAATGCTTTCATTTGACGAAGCGGCGTTTAATCTTCCTAACGCAAACAGTCAATAGAAAGTGCTAATTGCTAGATCATCTTTCAGAAGGACCGAATGTGGGTCGGAATGTTTTTAAGGTCGCTGACAAATTTAAACGGGGACGGCGATGACTGCAGTAAAAAGCTAGCAAAGAAGTTGATGGTGTTTATCAATGCTAATTGTCAAGTTAGTGCATTGCTGCATTTAATGTTTAAATTGGTGAAGTTCTGAAGATGGTAAAACATTGTAGTATTGGAGAGGAGTATTTTTTCTTTGATTTAATTTTGAATGCATAAGCTAGAATTTGATATGTGTTTTTTTTGCAAAAGGAAAAACATAAGAAGACGGATATAAGAAAGTCAAAAAATACAAAGAATTCCTTTCTAATATCAGTATTTTCTTAAAAAAATTGTATTTAAGAAAGAAAACTACCTTAGTACACGCATTATAAGAAAGAAAATTTCCTTTAAATATCACTAAATGATTTAAAACAAGTTTCCATTAACTGACAATTTTTGTATATATCGTCGGTTCAAAGGTAAAACTCACTAAGTGCAGAAAAAAATGTCCAAGAAAATGAGAATGAAATACATTTTTTTAATCCAAAAAGTCCCGTTTTGCACGGTTATTATATGGACATAGAAAGGTATACCCGGGAACTTTATTTGAAAATTTTCGGAACGTCACTTTTCAGCTTTTATAAGTATGTTTCAATTAAATTTCCTTCAAAAGTGCAATATGTTAGTTAGTGAGTTTTACCTTTGAACCGACGAATCTTGTATTTGAATTCATTCATATACATATATCAATCATAACATATCAAAAACAAACATTAAATTATGAATTTCTTGCAAAACCAATTATCAAGAGGTGATTTCTTAAAGACGTTCAATGTTCCATGTAATTGTACCAGAATAATATTATATCAGTGTTTTTCTCAGTAACGGTTTTCTTATACGAAATTCCTTTTAAACGTAACTTAATGGGAATGTGCATGGGGGTGGATGTCTGTCTTATAAGCGAGTTTTTCTTAAATGAGATTTTCTTATATCCATCATCTTCTGCTAACATGTTGAGCAATCAGAGAATAAAACTTGAACTTTTAACTTTGAATTATATATTCGGTCACTCCACTTAAACAGAAGAATTTCTTTTCAAATTTTCTTCATATTCAATTATTAAAACAAAAAACTGCCAGAAATAATAGCAACAAATATTCATTAAAAAAGACTTTTCTTCAAGTTCATAGTAAAATAAAATAAAATGAAATTTAATCATCCCACATCAAAATTTGATGATAAGAAGTTGGGCCTGCTTAGTGAATAATTTAAAAAAGGGAAAAGTTGAAAAGCGAGTTTTTCTATTCATTAAAACTTTCGGACGGTACTCTAGTTTTTTTTTTTGATATTTAGGTACATTTATATAGGTAAATAAGTATCATCTGTCAAAATGTCTACCTCTAGATCTACCCTTTCAAAGGATAGAAATGAAATACATTCTAACATGTTACGGAAATCTGTTTTGAGGAAATAATTCCCAACAAAAATCGACATACTGATTACTAATAGACCAAGAGCCGACAGCAGATTTTGGTAGTGGAGGTTTAACCAACATCGGAGTATGAGGGATTATAGGTCCATGTATCGTAATATACAATACAAAAGTCTGGCAGGCTTTTTTTCGGCCTTTGGTAGGGGTGGGGGGTTAAAAAGTGCTAGATGCTCTGTTTAAATTTCAGGGTTATATAACCTCTTTAATTAATCCCTCGTCCGTTGATTGTTCTTTTTATAAAAAGAAGAGAGAATGTACCCGGATTTCAATACGGGATTGACACAGAAGCCTTCTGGAAGACCAAACAAAAATGTAAATAATCTCATTTTCAATGAAAAACTTGAGTCTTGGGTGAAGCGACCGGCCGGCGGGCATTGAAAAGCAATCGCCCGTTAATTACTTGCATCTAAATGGATAAAAGAAAGAATAAAAGTAGCAGTTTTTATTTTGGAAACAAAGTTAAGGTGTCACTTGCTAACCTTAATGGAAATAATTAACTCCACTGTGACCATCAAAGCTCATATAATAGCTAAAGAAAATCCCTTCGTAGTGATAACTAATTTTTATTTTTTAACTTCGTCAAAAACATTTTCTTTTGGTTAACCAATAAATCAAAACTCTATTCTAGTTTATTCTATTTCGATGACTGCGCCAACTTTTGTTAAGGCTTCCTTCAGTTTGTCAGCTTCATCTTTGGGGATATCTTCCTTGACCAACGTGGGAGCACTTTCAACGAATTTCTTGGCCTGCACCAAATTCATTCCTTCGAGAAGATTTTTGATTTCCTTGATCAGAGCAACCTTCTGTTTGTCATCGAATTTTACAAGCTTAACTTTAAAGGATGTCTGAACTTTCTTGGGAACAGCCTCTTCTTCGTCTTCGGCTGGTTTGGCTGGTCCAGCAGCTGCAAAGCCAACTGGAGCAAAGGCAGTCTCGGGTAAATTGAGTTTCTTTTTCAACAACGAACTGAGTTCGGAAACTTCCAAAAGATTGAGGGTAGCAATGCTGTTGACAATGTTATCAAGTTTAGGATTTGGTGGCTTATCGACACCCTCGGGAACTGGAGGCACAAGTTTTTCACTGCCAGCTGCCGCTGCTGCAGTCGATGTGAAACGAGCTTCGAACATGCGGCTCAATGCAGATGGTCTGTTGATAGTTTGACGTAGATGCTGAATGGTGATACGTGTGATACTCATTTTTATGCAGTTAATTGATTGAAAATGCCAAGAAATCACAATAATTTTCAGTGTTTTAATTCAGAAAATAAAAATTGGAAAAATTCACTTTTTTCGAGGGGGTTATGTTACGACAACTGACAGCTGATATGAAGAAAGTGATGCCAAGAGAAAAATTATGTAACACAAATTTGTAGTAGAGCATTATGGCAAATACATAAAAACTACAGTGAGTAACGAAATACTTGGTAGATTTAATAAAAAACTTGAAGTAAATAATTGTACCAAGACAAAATTTTTAAAATAGTTTGGTAATTAATTCTTCTGTATTTAAGAGTATCATTTAGTTCTTCATTAAGGTAAGACCGCACTCGACGGAACTGCACTTCAACTAAACTTTAAAATATTTTTTGTATGAAATTGTCTGAGCACCATGTGACAAAGTTGATAATCTGACCAACTATGCCACGGCCTGATGTTCCGTTCAGTTCCGTTGCTGTAAAACATATTTTGAAGTTCTATTTCAGTGTAGTTCCGCTCAAGTGCACTTGCGTCCAGTGCGGTTTTACCTTTATACCATTGAAAAAATGGAAGCGAATAGGGGGAAACATTTAAGTGATATGCAGATGTGATATTTATTTTACTACTTTCTTTTATGAAAGAACGAATATCTGAGAATGTTGGTGAGTTATTTGCGTTTCATAAGAGACTACAGACCAATGATGAGCAGAGCGTACTAGGCTTTATACCTGTGCTATGTTTAATTCTGTGGGACCCTTTTACTTTCGTCCGGGGGCCCAATTCCACAAGCATGAATGATTTTCCGTGTGCATTTCAAACTCTTGTGGAAGCGCAAAAAATGATGTGCTCAGGATTTTCACTCTTATGGAATTGGGAATTTTCTTTATGCTTGAGATACTTAGCCAATTTATATTTCTTGAGCGTTCAGTAATTTTCCTCCGTTCTTTGACAGAGCAAGAGAATAAAATATAAATACGATCTCTCACATAGAAGTCAAAACAACTCTATTTCTCTTTTCTTCTTATGTAATTCATGACGACAAAATAATTGAGCAAGCGAATCCAAAAAACTTCAGTCTGAAGGCCTAACTACATTCAATTCACTTTTGTACAAAAGTGCAAAAGTGAAAAATACAAATATATACTAGCGACACCTTCCTGCGAAAAAGAGTATGAATTTTGAGTTGACCTGAATGCATTCAAACACGGAATAGGCTAGTTCAGTAACAATAATCGATGTGAGGGACATCTATGGGTCAGTTTCTTAACTGTTTATTTAGATGTAGTTGTGTTTCACTTTTCTGCAAATGTAAAAGTTAGGAACGCTCTAACTTTTACTTTTGTAAAACTTGAGATAAAAGATAGGATTGAGTTGTTAATTGAAAAAGAACAAAAACTTTTTTCACTTTTGTACAAAAGTGAATTGAATGTAGTTAGGCCTTGAGTTTTTAAGGGGAAAAGTGAGGAATCGTGTTTATATTTCTGAGTCCTCCGAGCCCTCTGAGATCTCAGAAATATAAACTGGCTGTTGATACAAAAAATAGAGACTATGAAACACTGAGTTTATAAAGCTTGACATAGAAGAAGTAGACTTTTAGCTTGAGAACATTTGGACTAAATTCATTTGAACTATGTTCAAATTTGATATAGTCAAGCCAACAGTTTGCGCGCAGCCTCAAACAAAAATTACCATAAAAAGCCGAACGTGTTCATTTTTATAGCAAAATATATTTCCGAACGCTTTCAATTCCAATTGTCAAAACAAATTTTGACATTTCAATTTCAATCATGTCCGACGAAGAGAAATCAACAGAAAATCTAACTGAAATAAATAAAATTGTTTTTAAAAAGAAACCCCGTAAAAATATTAAACTAAGAAGAAGATCTGGTGATGAAGATGAATCAGTTCATGAAAATCCTGCAGAAATCATGTAAGTTAAATTTGTCAGTAGTTGGAATATCTAGTCACAAATTTTTTATACCCATCAGTTCAGGCTTGGAAGAGATCAAGGAACGCCAGAGACTACGACAACGACCAAATGGCGTGAGTATAGCTGGTCTAGCACTAGGAAAAAAATTAGCCCTAGAGGAAGAGATTACAATTGTAAGTAAAATGGACAATGATTTCATTAGAAATCTTAAATGAAGAAGAAGATTCTCTTTCCAGAACGATCCATTTAACACAAAATCGGGTGGAATGCTCAATATGCAAGCTCTGAAGGCTGGCAAAATCAAAGAAGCCGATGATGCCTACGATGTTGGCATTGGTACACATTTTTCAGCCGAGACAAATAAGCGTGATGAAGACGAAGAAATGATGAAGTATATTGACGAGGAACTGCGAAAGCGGAAAGGTGTTGCCACAGATGTTGATGAACAAGAAGGTGACAAAACAAAGTACATGACTCCCGAAGAAGCAGCTTTATTTGCCCTACCCGATCATTTGCGTCAGAGCTCCTCTAATCGTTCCGAAGAGATGTTATCCAATCAAATGTTGAATGGAATCCCTGAAGTGGATTTGGGAATCGAAGCTAAGATCAAAAACATTGAAGCCACAGAGGAAGCCAAACAAAAACTGGTACAAGAACAGAAAAACAAGAAAGATGGACCCTCAGTGTTTGTACCAACGAATATGGCCGTGAATTTTATGCAACACAATCGATGTAAGTTGAAAGAAAACTATTGAAGTTGGGAGATGTTTTTATTTATTCTTTGATTTCAGTTAATATAGAAGATGCAGAGCCAAGAAAAAGGAAAAAGCCTGTTGAGCCTGTGGACAAAACGACAGGAACAAAGAAAGCCACCGATGACTATCATTACGATAAATTCAAGAAACAATTTAGGCGATTCTGATTTTTTTTATATTTTTATTGAATATAAACTTTTAAGTACAAATTAATAACTTTTCTCTTATGCAGCTGGTGTTTATAGGTAATAATTTCGAAACAAAATGTAATCCCTTATCCGCGAAGAATTTGTGGTTGTATTAATTAGAATTGTATACCTCCTCTCGGAAAGCGAAAAACATTTACAAAACAAGTTAAAAAAAACTGACGTATTTATTTATCTATGTATATGTATCTAACTGAAACGCTTTATGGAGTTGAGCTCATTTGAACTTTTAAATTGAATTATATTTAGTCGCTTCACTTAAACAGAATTTTAAATAACTCAAATTTTCTCCATAATTCTATAAGAATGTAGTCGCTTTTATAATTTAAGAAATAAGAAATGGATGGTGTATTGGAAAACATTTAAAGGCATTTTCTTCATAACTTATAGACAGTGAAAAATCGATTTTTAAATTTTCTTATATGAGTCTAAAATTGAGGATATATTCGGTTTTGATTTTTTATGAGTTTCGTACCAAATCAAAGATGTAGTCATAAAGGACTAAATTTGTACAAAAATTAAAATTTTTCTATCAAATACATTATAACCAAAGTTATAAAAATGGAAAATTTGATTGAACAACTAACATGTGTTTTCCCATATGCAAATTCTTTCGTCTTGGGGCCGGGTTAACGGTAAACTAATGATCTAAAATTTTACGGGATTTTCTTTTAATTTTTGTTTGGAAGAATAACGGGTGACGCACCAACTTAAATTAAATTAAATCAATTAACTTTATAAGAACTACCCTAACTGTATGTACATACATACATATGTACATAATTACATGTTCGTACATATGTACCTAAATTTGCTTCCACTATTATCTCTATACTTAACCAAATTCTTTACCGATCTCGATAGTTAGTGTTGTGCAACAAAACTTTTTTGACTAAATAAATAATTGAAAAGAATATAAACAAGTCAAAATCGAGATATCGAGACTTTGTATTATCAGATAATTGGTAACAAACTTTAAATTATACAAAAAAAAAAAAAACACTGAAGATTATGAAAACCGCAGATTCAGCAGGAGAGTTGAAATTTAATACAATGATGTTGTGGTATGGAATTGAAAGAGAGTGTCTACAATTTAAATGATTGTTCCTATAGAAAAAAGTTAGAAGTTTCACTTCCGACCTTCTGCCTTGCGGTGACACAAGTATTTATACTATTTGGAACTAGTGACCTTTTGAATGAAGTATGTTTGTATGTATGTACCTAATTATTATTTACATACATTATGCTTGTTGCTCAATGCTCATATACAAGAGCTTTAAGTCAATAAATGACAAAAAAAACTTTGTCTATGGACAATTGACACATAATATCACTTTGTTGTCGTAAATTTCGACCACACTTCGTGGATACAAAAATTAGTAAGGGCATTCATGCAACGGCGGCGGCGGTGTAGATTCATCGTAAGGGTAGTAAAGTTGTCAACTATTTAAATCTTTCCACTATTCTTTAAAAATTGTAACAGATTTACGAAGTTTAAAACTTTACTACGTACATATGTTTCCGATGGCTTAACGCTGTTGTATGAATACCCTCTTATTCACTTTTATCCTAATTTGTATGGGATATAGAGTCGTAGCAAAGAATATAAAGTTACCAAGAATTCGCATCTCATACAAATTTTGACGGGTTCCAATGTTGGAACCCGTCAAAAGTATCCTCCTTTTTACTATCCTTATAATGCGAATATTGAATATTATGGTGTATGCCGTGGTGTTTGCCAAGATTGTATGAGAAAGAGCTTTGCTCTTAATTATTTTTTGTTTCGTTGTTTGTATTATTATTTCGAAAAGACTTTTGGAATCGGATTTTATTTTAAGATCCAGATAATACTTCTTGGTAACTTTATATTCTTTGGTCGTAGTCAGGTAAATCTATGGTTTGACCCCGGACAAATTGTAACAAAAGAAAATTTTGTGCGAAAAGACTCAGACCACTGGTACTTAAGACATATCCAAAATCAGCCCATGGGAACATTGGTATTTAGTCGTTTCCAACATCGCATATGACAAAATGTATTCAGTTATAAAGCAGACTTGTGATACATCTACTTATAATGATTTTTCACACTGATTCGAACTTGATATCAGTTTTTACCAAAATTAATCTTCAAATAAATAAGGATAAGAATCAGAAATAATTTCTCTCAGATCTTAACTTATGAGTAGGATCTCTAAATACATAGAGTTTTTTTTTGTCATTTCATCAATTAAGTTTTTCCTTGTTTTTATGAGTAGGTACTAGGTTGGTCAAGTTATTTGTTTATATCTTGAAAAATAAAAGTCCTAGGACCAATTGGTTTTTTGTGTTTGACTAAAAATTGACAAAAGCATTGAATATTAAAAATAGTACTTAATAACATAAAATTGGTAAAAAAAATCAGTTTGAAAGATTTATTTTTTACTATATGGGTATTCATGCAACAGCGTAAACTCATCGTAATCGTTGTAAAGTTTAAAACTTCGTAATTCTATCACAATTTGTATGGAAAATTTGACAGATTTACGAAGTTTAAAACTTTACAACGATTACGACGAGTTTACGCTGTTGCATGAATACCCTTTATGTTTTCAAAATTTTGAGTTTGAAGATTAATTTTTTCAAAAACTATTCACGTAAAAAACTTAATTTAAAAAACATTGAGGAATGAATTTTTGGCTTTTCAAAAAATTATAGCATAATATTGTAGGTAATGCCATTGGGTTTTAATATGGTTTTAATAATGTAGGCAAATTTTTTTATCACTAAGTTGGTTTAGGTCTTTGCTTATATCTTGAAAAATTAAAGTCCCAGAACCATTTGGTCTTGTGCGTTTGACTAAAAACTGACTAAAGCATTGAATTTTAAAGACAAAAAACGTAATTAATAACATAAAATTTTGAAAAAAAAATCAGTTTGAACAATAATTACTTCTTTCTTTTTTGGGTACAACCTACATTCTCTCATCATTAAATGTATCGTATGCAAAACACCTTGCACATGCATAAATGCAGTCAAATTTAAGCCATTTCCCGGTGGTGGATTGTGGCTAATTTTGGATATATGTTTTGGTATGTGTCATTGAACCTAACTGTAAATTAATTTTTTTTTGTTACAATTTGTCCGGGATTAGCCCTATATTTTCCGTAGATTTCCCTGACTATCGTGAAAACTTGAAGTTATTTAAATTTGTTTCATTAGTGGAGTGTTTTTTGAAATCAATTTAAAATGTTGTGCACCAAATTTTGTTGTAACAACAGTGAAAATTGACCCACAGGAGTGTAAACTATTCGCGGGGTTGTTAAGAAACGAAACGCATTCATAGTAAAATATTTGAGGCATCAGTTACAGCACTTCTTTTGAATAGTAGGTATTTTAATTCCATTTGAGATATTAGATATTGGCTCCTGAAATTCTTATAGGAACTCCTAACTAGAGACTTGGCTTAATTCAAGCTTTTTTAAACTAAGAAATTTTAAATCAAACGTTTTGCTTAAAGGAAAGATCACGTTGGCAGACCAAGGGGGAGTTGAGTTTTGATTGCACTTTAAAATAAAATGTATACCTTTGTCTGTTGTATTAACAGAATTAATATGTATAAAATTAACTGCGCAGACGAGACTTCATTTATTTATCATGCTTGTCAAACATGCTTATTTTCTATGTTTTTTTTGAAAAGGAGTAAAATCTTCTAAAATTTATTATTTTTGTGCTAGTTGTGACAAATTAAATTTTTCATGTGATGTTTTCTTTTCAGTTTGGGTGATTTGTTTTCAATGAGCATGGTTTCCAATCAAATTTACCAAAATGCAAAACTGTTTAGTCGTGAGAGCATCAACCTGCAGACTCAACGTATGTACATATGTATATTATTAAAAGTTAATGTTCCCACGATGGGTTTGGTTCTTGATTGGGATACGACACCTCATTAGCTTTTTCCGCAATTTGAGCAAGTGGTCGGTGGACACATGAGTGTCAAGTTAGCAAAGCAACTTTGATGAATTGAAAATCTTGCGTTCAATTTTGTCTTTGTTTTTCTAGATGCTTTGCTAACTTGACATAACACGAAAAGTGGTAAAAACCTCTTATACGTAATGTCTTATGGCATAATTATCTGCCGTTATTTAATCCCTATGTTTTTTTGGATCTTGAGCTAGCTTGATACAAATTAGCAAAGCACCACCTCAAAAAGGGGTTAAAACTACTTAAACCGAATGGTTTATGGCTTAATAATTCTAGTTGCTCATAATTTTTGACAATTTTGAATTTCTGTTCTATTTTTTCTGTTTTTTTTTTTCGAAAAGTTGTAAAACTTATCATTTTATTGGTTATTATAGTTATTTGCCATTTATTAGTCCATTAATCAATTGTGTTAAATTTAGTTTTTTCGTGCAATGTTTTCTATGTATTTTTCAACGAAATTACCTCATTTGATCTAATGAAAAAGTAAGCAAGCTTATCAACTTTAAACCCTTTTTGTATGTAACTTCATAGGAATTAAGGAAATAAAATAAAAAAAAAACATAGAAAACATTGCATGACATTGTGAAAAGTCTTTAATATAATGAATGGCTAGTTAAAGACAAATTATTAATCAATTAAAATTTCAATATAATAGTTTCAAAGAACTTTTCTGGAGCTCTTTGCTGATTTTATATGAATTTAGGAAAATAAGACAAAAAATATAGAAAACACTTAAAGACAAAATTGAAACTATGACAACTTACTAACGACAAATTAACTACAAATTATCCATCTAACCAGTTTTTGATTCGTCAAAATTGCTTTACCAGCTTGACACTCAGAAAACAAATCACCCAAAAATAGAAAACATCGCACGAAAAAATTTAGTTTGTCCCAACAAATTAGCAAACAATTAACTGCGAATTAAAATATTAAATTTTAGAAGTTTGTACCACTTTCAAAGAACCTAGAAAACATAGAACCACAAATTCAAAATTGTCACATCTAATTAACGACTTATTAACGACAAATTATGCCTCTACTCATTTTTCGATTCGTGAGAGTTGCTTTGTAAACTTGACCCTCAGCAATTTAACTTCTGTAAGAGTCTATCGAAGCTAGGTCATATCAGGCAAATTTGCTTGCTTCTATACATAAGTCCTTAAAGAAGTACATTTGGGCCATTTGAGAACCTAAAAAATCTTTCAAGTGGTTACCTATTCTGCACTCGCCTCTCACACAAAAATTCTACTGTTAAAATTTCTTAAACACCTTTTTTCTGTTTTCCCCTTTTCAGACTTAGACTTTTTCCAATTTGTTGATGCGTACATACATATATGTAAGATGATAAGTAAATACGTAAGCTAATCTTCTTCTTCAATCAAAAAATTTATTGATTACAAAGAAAAAAATCCACCATTATCTGGGGGCTCTGAAATTTATACAACCTTTACATAATAGCATATCTAAAGATTTCAAAGAATATATTTTTTGTATCTTGTAAAGGTACCCATGATACAATCATTTGAACAACCATATCATTTTTAAACTTCACCTCGAACACTAAATAGTTAAGTAAATGCGAAAAAAGAAAGTAAAAGTAACTATTTTGAAGACAAAGATCTACCTATCACAAAATAGTGATAACAACATCACACTCTATGATAATGACAGCACAGCAAGTTTGACAAGATGCACCTTTTATTGACATTAATTGCTAAGTAGAAGAGAAAACAAAACGGATATGAATGTAGCTATTTCAGAAGCTTATCTAATACTTTTGAAAAGATGAAGTTTACATAAACAAGGAATCAATGTTGTCGGTGAGTATAGTCAAAATTTAGATAGGTACTATCGTAATTATATTTAAGTGATGATATGAGTTATCATAAGTGGCCCTTTCAAAAACATATTTTGCAAAATAATTAATTTAATGATTTCTATTTCACTTAAACTGGCATTTGTGTTAAGATTTCACTCTTCAACAAAGGTAAAACTGATTTCCTGACGAAGTATCTCAAGTGGACATATCGACATACAATGTTTAACTAAAAGCCTGAGGCGTTGTTGAATACTGTGTGTTTCTAAATGGCAGACAAACAAGTAGCCGCGCACTGTTAATTCCAATAAAATAATGAAATAATTTATGACAAGACTACTTTTGCTTTCTTGTCTTAAGTAGGCGATTAAAACAGTTGCCGTCCATCAATCGGGGCGTTATTTGTGCGGGTTGCAACTTCTGCAAAGAAATTATATCTATCAGTACAAATACTGTAGATACTTTGTAAAATATTTGTTGTTTGCTAAAAAAATGTTCTCTGTTTATTCTTTATTTGGTTATTGATAGCATATTTTGAAGAGTCTTCTTCAGTAAAATTATTTACATTTTTAAACGTGCGTTAACTACTGTCGTATATTTGTTTATTTGTTGATCTATCTTTTAAGCAATTATTTTTAATTAATTTAATAGTTCCAAGTATGAAAATATCTATTAAGTTCTTATTGATTGGCTTGACTATAATAAAATTAAGTAATATTAACATTTAGGCCTTTACATACTCTGAGTATCAAATAGGGATTCACGATCTTCTATAATATACACCTCCGACCGCATGGGAGGTGGAGGGTTATGTATAGATAACCGAACATATAATTCATACAAAAGCTGCTATCCATCGAAAAATGCAATTTGCCAATTTCATGGCTTTTTCCTACAATTTTAAGATACTATACCATCTAGGGAATCATTTAAGTCCCATGTCTGAACAAAATTACTTCTGCTATTTAGACAAGGTACAGACAGACATGCGGTTTTGGTATGGCCCCAGAAATACTTAGAAATTCTTTGCTCGTTTAATGATTTTTATTGTCGTTTAAATTTAAAAACACGTGCAAGCAGACATATAAAATTCACAAAAACCAGGTTTTGCCATTTTATTTTGTGGCAATATGATAAATGCAAGTGATGAAGCTGAAAGACTTTTAAATTTGTAATGCAACAAATTGAAAGGAATACAATCGTAAATCATTCAATCCCCATGTTAAATAAATGTCTATCCATTAAATTGCGACAACAGACTGTAAAGGTAAAAAAAAAAAACGGTTGGAGATTTATGAGTAGGAGACTTATTGTAATGCGTGTGAACGTTAATAGTGAAAATATAAAAACTTTCATTTATTATATTTGTAATTGAAAATTGAAAAAAAAAAATGTTAGCCAAGTTGATTAAAATCCGTCTCATGAACTAAACACTTTAAAAAAGGGAACTATAAAAGGGTGGTGCGAGCCAAACTGCATGCATAATAATAAGTATGAAATAATAATGTTACGCATTCATAAGTTACATGGGCAAGGCACCTACCTTACATAGTTTCAATTCGAATGCAAGTTTCATTTTATTTCACATCTTTTTAATATTTTACAATGTTTATAGGGCAAATTGCTTTCTAAATGATAACTCTGCACTATAATAGTATAGTTTTGCACTTTCAAGGATATTTATAGTTTATTTATTTATTTCTTCAATTTCTTTAATTGAGCTAATCTTGTAAATATGAACAAAAAGTACATATATATTTATATATTTGGGTTCTCGGAAATTGCTCCTAACAATTTGGATGAAGTTTTCAGAGTTTGTTCCTATAAATGAGAAAAAAATAAAAAAAAATAGATTTAGTAAAATCCGCCCATTGTCACGCCCAATTTTCCTATTTCTTGGTTTCCCGAAAACGCTTTATTTCTCGGAAACGATTTAATGACTTTTCAGTGTTTATTCTAATGAGATAGACAAAAATTAAAAATATTTTCAATATAATCCGAACACTGCCACGCCCATTTTTATAATTTATTGGTTTCTGAGAGATGGCTTCAATAATTTCGATTAAATTTTCAAAATTTGTTTGTATGAGCAAGACAAAAAATTTAAAAGTAGTATTAGCAAAATCCACGCCCACTTTTCTAATTTTTTGATTTCCAAAAGAGTAATGAATCGATTAAGATGAAATTTTCAGAGTTTGTTCTTATGAGAAAAAAAAAAACGAAAGTCAATCAAACCACTTTTATTATTTCTTGGTTTCTCGGAAAAGGCTCGCATGCTTTTGATCGAATTTTAAGAGATTATTCACATGAAGAGGAATATGATTTAAAAATTTAAATTTGGAAATTATGTCCAATGCGACTTTTCTTATTACTTGATATCTCAGAGATGGCCCAATCGATTTAAATAGATTCTTTTTTATTTTAGTGTTAACAAAAATTGCCCACTGACACGACCAATTTTAATATCTTAAGGTCTCTCGAAAATGACTTAAACGATTTGGATTAAATATTCAGGGCTCGTCTGTTTGAAGATGAAAAATATTGGGAAAGTATTTTTATTAAAATACATTTCCAACATTTTTATTTGTTATTTGCTGGAAAACGGCCTTATAAACTGAATTTCTACGTAACGCCTCAGATGATTTGGACGATATTTTGAGATCTCATCATCATCGTGTCCTGTAACTCTGGCTGGGGCATAGGGCGTCAACAAAACGTCTCCATCCTTCACGGTCTGCTGCAAGGTACTTTAGCTGTGGCCACGTCTTTCTCTGGGATTCTGCTTCCACTAAGACAGTTGATTTCCATTTTGAGATCTAATTAAATAAAAATCCACCATCTACCAGCCCACTTTTATTACTTTCTCAGAAATGGTTCAAGGATTTGGATGACATTTGATTGAAAAATCCGAAATTTACATACGTCATTTTATATAAGTGTGCGCACCATTTTAATTCAATTATGTACACCAAGATTCCAGCCCTCTTGATAGGCCGAAAGATAATTTCGATTAAGGAAGGTAGTAATAAGCAGCATATTTAAAAACAATAAACTTAAATTTAAAAATAATTATCTAAGAAAAAAGAAAAAAAGGTAAAGTAAATAAAACAAGAACAAAATATAAAAAAATATATGCATGAGTTATAGTGCGCTATTCTTTCACAGTGTGACAAAGTCACCGTCTTGAAAATAATTGATAAAATCTTCGAAATACATTAAACGTGAACGTTTGTCAACAGAGCAAGTTTAAGAGACGCTAGGTAGTCCAGACTCATATCAAGAACACCTCGATGTAAATTAATCAAAACAGTTTTGAAGTGAGTTACAACTACCTTTGTTAAAATTGCATATGTTTATCTTCAAAAAGATTTTAATTTTAAACATAATTATGCCCTCAAAATTTTCTAAAATATTTGTAAAAAAATATTTGCTACTTTATAATTGGGATGGGATATAATCATTAGAGCAGAAACATTTGTTTAACTGTTTTTGAAGACATAATTTCTGTGCTTACTGGTCATATTGAGATAAAATGAAAAACATACATTAGCTTAATGTTTTTTTGTTTTGAGATCATCTGAAATGTCAAGAAACATTTTTTTTTGAAGAGTGTCATTTAAATCAATTAACTACTTTATTGGTTAGATTACTTGTTTATTCAGCTTTAATTAACTTTTTTTTTGTGATTGGAGCATGTCGAGAAAATAAGGTTCGGATATCAACTCTTTCGTTTAAGTTAATTGTAATTGTGATGACACAAATACAGTATATAGAATTTGTTTAAGGTGATAAGTTAAAATAAATAATAAATAAATAAATTGGGTGGCACAACAGCTCGTGGAGAACCAGGGCTTAGTGACTTACAACTCTCCTTACTTACCATTCCTGTGTGCATGTTGTTGACAGGAATGGAGGGGACCTACAGTTTTTTGCCGAGTCCGAACGGCTTAATGAGAAGCACTTTTTCATGACAAGTATACTCCTGGAGGATTTGTCAGTTCCTCGCAAGAGGCAGTACCTCGGATAAAAAATTTCTGTTTTAAGGTGGCACTGCTGGGAATCGAACATTATTTTTGGTCCTTAAAGGAAAGAGAAAATTAAAAAAAAAATTAAGGTACCAACTTTTCGTCTGGGGATCAATTTTTTTCAAATGCATAAAGTGCTATAAAATAGTACCTAAATTTGAGTCATCCTTTAAAGGGTCCTTGTTTTGATTGAGCCTTGCCCCTTATTTCTTTTAAATAAACAAAACAAAAAAATTCTGTGAAACTTAAGCTCTTCATATGAACACAAGTCCCCAAGATGACTCTAGTAGTGACCCCCTTTTGCTGAATTCTTAAAGCACTTTTGGTTACTAGCTCTTTCATGAACAGATCGAGCGGGGCTAAAGAAAAGAAAGTTTCTAGGGCTTGTGGTGGTTTTTATGGTGTTGATTGTACCAATACACGGTAGTCTTTGAATTTTAGTCATGGTTTTTAGATTGGTTTTCTTATCTAAGGTTTGCCATTAGACCAAGCATGCTACGTTAGAATTGGCCTTATTATGGTTGTGTACATACAATCTATTTGGGTCTAGGGTTGGGATCCCATCTTTTAGCAAGACTTCGACTGCGAGTGTAGCATGCTATTAAATTTTTTTCTCTCTTCCTTTAAAATTCTCTTACCAGTTCAGTTTATGGTTAAGTAGAACAACAAGATATTAATTTGGCGGTACCCGAAACCTGAAGCGGAAATCTCTTAATGGTTAAGCGGGTCTATGTTGGTTGTATTAGTTTGCCTTGTAAACAACACCAATTCTCTCTTCAGTGAGTTAACGTTTAGTCCACAGACATGGCCCAATTACTGAGGTTGTCGAGACCTATTTGCAGGAGATCGCAATGAATGGGGACTTATTTTGCCGAGGCCATTAACACTAAATTTTTTCCATAAAGCAAAACTATAAGGATCAAATTTTTTGATTGGAATTGATTGAAATATGAAGAGTGTGTAAGTGTTTTGCGTCAGCCTCCATTTTGAAAAACGCATTTTACCTAATATCTCGACAACAGTTGAACGTACAAAAAATATTTTGATATCTTTTTTCTTAGGAAATTTAATCATCTTTATTTCTGTATACAACATTTTTTTAATCCCTATACTGTTACAGCCCTATCAATAAAAACTGCTCAGATATCTTCTAATTCACAAATTAACTAAAACGTCAATCAGAAGTTAGTTCACGAATTAAAATTTCATATCAATAAAAATATAAACTGCTTATCCACGTTAAGTTCAAAAGCTTAACGAAAATCTACTAACAATTACAATCAACAAGAATTCTGCTCTTTCCAAAGACTATTTATGGAACTGCACACACTTTCTCACTAAATGCGAGCTTTCGCACAAACACTCTCTCATTTGAGGCTGTAGATAGCATGTGTGTCACAAGCGTCTGTTTCAATAAACAATATATCACATCAGAAAAAATTATAATTGCAGTCTAACCTTTTTATGGAGCCTTATTTAATTGCAATACATATATCCTTGCCACCTACAACTGGTGTAAGGAGTACCCGTTTCTTTTCAATTATAAAAAACCCTGACTTCTGCGAAAGTAAAACTACAAACAGTGGACTATAAATGAACACCATAAATGGAATAATACATCGTTCTCTAATGCAGCACGCATCAATATTATACAAAAAAAACATAAAAGTATGTTATTAAAACTTGTTTAAACAACACGCGTCTCATAAAAGCGTTCCCAGGAGAATTTTCATTTCACAATTAAACTCGGACACGATTATCCATCACGTACGGCATTAATCTTGCTTTTTAATTTGATCAAATAATTAACTAATGAGTTTACTATAATATCAAAAGGAAATATGAGAAAAAAGCTGCATTCGCAAAAGAAACTGTCCTCCCTCTTATAATTTTGCCTCGTTAATCGATCATAACATGTGTGTGGCGGTGCTGCGGTAAAGTAATCAGCGTGTGATAATAAAAATAACCATCACAATACGCGTGCGCACAAAGCTGATGACAGGTAATAAAACAAAGAGATTCAAGCGACTCAGTTGCAATATTGATGAGATACAAACTTCGAGACTCGAATTAAAACTTAAGAGATCCACCAGCAAAAGAACCACCACCACCAGTGGTGGAGCAGTACCACCGAAGCCGACGCAATGGTGGATCGGTATATATAACTCTTTTCGTATGCAAGTCGTGGCTCAATCTTACCTTGAACTCGCTACCGTCGAGACTTCGCCATTGTTAAGTGAAGACAAGAACAAACGACCGACACGCGAGACAGCTACTTGTCTTGGGATTAATTTAAGCGCGAGTGCGAGATTTAATTTTATTTTACGTGCGATAAAGTGAAGTGAAGCAGTAAGCAACATTTGAACCGGAAGTAGTGTTTGATCCTCCATGATTGGTTTAGAAGTGTGAAAGTGACGATTTAAATTTACCTTTTCCTTTCTCTGATTCCGTTATTTAGTGAATTAGTTATTTTATTGTTAAATTGAAATTCCGCATGCGATTTTCTCCGTAAAAGTAGTTAAATGGGTCTACATGCAATATTGGTGTTTGCAGTGCTGCTGCCGCTAAGTGCAAAAGCGCAAGAAACTAGAGGTAAATATTTGAAAATAAAAACAATTTTTCTTAAGTTGTATATCAATTTGGACACACTCTATGAATCTGGTGTCGAAGAAGAATTGACGAACAAAAATTATTATTAATTAATAGAATATATTCTGCGCTCTGATTCAAAGATAAAACATTTTTAACAGAGAATTTATGAACTCACCAGCACCTGTCATAAAAAAGTCGACATGGGAACTATCACAGTAGGTTTTTGTTTCTTTAATTTATGGGTGAATTAAGTTCTTGTAACGGACATCACAGAATAAACTTGATCTTGAGGTTTGGAATCAAAACATAGAACCTTGGTAGATGTTCCTATTTTGGAAACGAGTTTTTTTGTGACTTGACCCATACTTATTGAGGCTATGGCCAACAAGAGTGAATTGAAGTATTTTGGAAGATTTTATTTGTTGATGTAGTATTGGACTTTAGTGTCATAAAAAGAGGAATTGAGTTTGAAGTGAGTGCATCATAAAAATCATTTTATGGATCAACAAACATATAATTAGACCGGGATTTAAAATTTGTGGGTTTGAATTTCCAAGTGTCAAAATAGGTTTATTTTCATGTCTTGTCTTTAAAGTACTTTTAACTTTTGCGATAAAAAATAAGCTCTTCATAGTAAGTTTTAGATCTGTGAGGTAGTAATCTTATTCAAGATTTT
Source organism: Dasysyrphus tricinctus (assembly GCA_963921185.1). Lineage (NCBI taxonomy): Eukaryota > Metazoa > Arthropoda > Insecta > Diptera > Syrphidae > Dasysyrphus > Dasysyrphus tricinctus. Next base: position 201,103,617 of record OY992532.1, read on the forward strand.
AACCAGATGGAAATGGTGTTCCAGGAATTGTGTTTGTCTGTTATTATAACCATTCATATGCGGTGTCGTAATATAATTACCTAAAGATTAAGATAATTATTGCAGCTTTTGTAAAAAAGAACAATAAAGTCGTAAGAATTTCAATTTTGAGAGGTAGTGCATATTTTCAAAAACTAATATCCGAAAAACTGGTTGAAATAAATAGTTAAAATAATGATGAATTACTTGTAAGCAAACCACGCCATTATTTGAAAGGCTTGATAGTTATCTTTAATGAGGGTTTTTCACTTTCATGCTTCCAACATTCAATTTAATGACACAGTTCATGGAGCTAGTTTTATATGGTTCCACTTCCATTGAATAGCTTCCACGATTTTACTTGTAGCTAAGCTTGACTGACCTAAATTTTTAATATCCCTGAAGTAAAATGTGTCTCCATTAATTTTTAATCACATTTAATTCTGGGATTTGAGTGGAAGTTTCCGCTGTGTTTTTCGAATGTAGAACTAAATTATTATGAGATTCCCCATTCACAAAATAAAATTTATTGATGATCTTGTGGTTGAAATCTCAAAATACAAAATGAAAAAGATATAGAGATATGCAGCTTTAAAAGATTTGCTCATATCGATTTTCATTGCTAAAAAAATTTGGTCTTTTTCCTTTTTTCTTGTTTTATTCTAGATGGGATCGCAAAACGAAAAATGAGATCTCTCCAAGTTTGAAAGCAATATATAAATATTTGTTAATATACATACTTTGTTTACTTAAGTTAAAGTTTTGACAACCGATTTTCTTGTCATAGTGAGACAATTCTTAAGTATTTCATGGTTTTAAAAATCTTATACATAAATTTTTCAACAAAAGTTAACAAAAGCTAATCAAAAAACCTTGCAAAATCAAAGATTTCTTAGTCTTTACTGCGCATATATTTTCTCGGCGCAAAGATAGGCTCAAAGCATACATATTCAGGACAAAATAAAGTCTTAAACAATTTTAATCAAAAACTGACAGGTATATCCCTTCAAAATTTACCATTCCTTACCATTTTTCGCAGTTTTTGCCCGAAAGCCTATTTAAAATTTTTTTTTGGTTGGTTTTTGTTAGTTTTTTGTACAAATTTTTTTTAAAAAAATTGTTAAAACCATCAATTTTGATAAGATGATGTACATGAACTTGACTATCTAAGCAAATGTTTTAGATTTGAAGTTTCTGACTTTATTTGTACAGTAGTTAGAGAAGGGTCGAAAACTACTTGCGTTTTTTCCTGTGAAAAGTTCGCAGAATTTGGCTGGGCACTTCCAAGCACTTTAATCTTTATGTGTGCTTTAAATATCCAATAAATAGCATTTCTAAGCAAAAAACATAGCAGATACGTAGGTAACGTACTAGGCTTAGTACCAAATACATGTAAATTAATCGAAAACGCTTAAAACCTAGCAATTTAAGATCTGAAAGTTCCAAAATGTATTCTTCGACTTTTTCACAAGAATAGAACTCTTCTTGTGAAAAAGTCGAAGAATACATTTTGTTTTTAGACTGAAAAGTAAAAAATGTGTTTTCGATATATTGTCCGGTGGTTGCAATTTTATTTTTTAATAATATATCGGCAAAAACGTTATTATTTTGAACAGTTTTAAAGACTTTTTTACTGATCTTTTTCTATCACAGATAAATATAGAATATTTATGGAGTTTCAGGAACATACAAATTAAACTTTCCATCGCTCTCCAGTAGCTATATGTTTCTAAAAGACTAAGAGCCCACAGCAGATTTTGGGTGTGATTGATAGCAAAAAAAGAAGTGTAGGCGTCGAAAGCTTCATTAAAGTCTATTCACAAAATCAAAGTCTTGCAGCCCACAACTGGGGCCTTTGCGAGAAAAAGTGCATCGAAAAAAAAAATATGAATGCAACTTCGAGGATAATCGTGTTACCCGAAATTGGTTTTCACCCCTCCCTAGATAAGCTCCGCGGATCTCATATCACGGAATCTGAGATCATTTGAGTACTTTTAAAAAAACCGTTTTTCACTTAGAATTTTGAATTTTTTAAACGGTCCGCTAGAGCGAACTATACCCTCAAATAGTCTCAGATTCCGTGATATGTGATCCGAGGAGCTTATCTAGGTAGGGGTGAAAACCAATTTCGGCCAAAACGATTATCTTTGAAGTTGCATTCATATTTTTTTTTTGATGCACTGTTTCTCGCAAAGGCCCCAGTTGTGGACTGCAAGACCTTGATTTTTTGAATAGCCTTTAACTTTCGACGTCTATACTTCTTTTTTTGCTATCAATCACACCCAAAATCTGCTGTGGGCTCTCGGTCTATAAAAGCTGCTATCTCCAAAAATTATGAATTTGAGTTACCTTGTTCTTGCAGGTTTCGATATGGTGTTACAAAATAGCTGTCGGGGCATGTCTTTACAAATCCATTATAACGTAAGTTTTAAAAGTCAGATCTTATATGTTTATAAGGTCTTAAAATGAAGGAAAAATATCAGGCTTTATGTAGGATTAAAATAAATTTCATTTTTTAGTATCATATTATTATTAGGTACTAAAAAAAAGTACAGCCCGCATACGCAACAATAGATTGCTTAATTTTATTTGTTATTTGAAAAATAAAATATTCTTCATACCCCATAGTGACCTCTAATAATTGTTTCACTATATTTATTTATTTCTAAAACAAAAATTATTTTCTGCATACATTTATGTACATATAGACAACATTATAATATTCTATAATATATCATATTAGAATTCCTTAAACAAAACATTCCACATACGCCACAGTGAACTATATTATTTATTCGAAAAATAAAAACATTTACCATTGAAAAGGTTAAGCTACATTGTATTTTTATGCTTATATAATTAATTTTGTATATACCATCTAAAGTATTTAATTTCTTTTACACATACATATACATATATACTGGGTGCGCCAGATTATGTCGTGTAGTTTATTTAGACTTTGGTCTTTAGTGTTCACACTAAAGTATACGACAAAAATCCTACGATTGTCGTTTAGGAGTCGTAATGAGTTATTAATTTCCCTTGTGATGTATGTGTATAATGTTCCTGGTACATACCATGTACATAAGGGTGGTCGTTAAAAAAAAGTCATATTGGATGAGCCTAAATCGGTTCTAAATGAAGAAAAAATCGCCCAATTTTTTCAGATTAATATTTTCATCCCCTATAGTCTCTAGGGGTTAATTAAATTCCCTATTTGTTTGCATCTGCAAAAATATTCAGAGCATGTATTTTGGAAGAAGACAGGAGGAGCAACTTTATAAAAAAATTTCATAAAATAGAAACAAATTAATTTATTAATTTATTAATTAATTTGTGGCTTTTTGGAAAGTCAAAATCCCATTGTTATGATTTATTTTCAAATGAAGTTTTTTTGATGAATAGTTTTAGCAAAAAATTGTTTCAAACTAAACATTTTGAAGAAAACCGATTTTTTGTCAAAATTTTTAGGTTTGAAAACATTTTTTGCTGAACCTATTTATTGAAAGATCATTGTTTGAAAATAAACCATAAGAATGCATTTCTGACCTTTCAAAAAGCTATGAAAAAAAAAAATACTGTAAATGTTGCCGTTGTTTTTTTATTTGTGTTCTATTTTTCTTGTTTTTCTATTTTCTCTTGTCCAAGAAGGGGGAAATAATACCCCGTCTTATGGGATTTTTTTTCTTGTCTACTTCCAACCTACATGCTATGAATTGCTTAGAGAATTTTCTCGCGAATCACCTAGTATGCAACAAAAAAAAAAATAGGGAATTTTATTAACGCTTACAGCGATTATAAAGGGTGAAAATAAAAATATGAAAAGAATTAGGGTATTTTTTTTCTTCATTTGTAACTAATTAAGGCTCATCCAAATATAAAAACTCAAAAAGCGCATACAACTACCACCACAAATAAAAATAATTTCGAGATTTTGATCAGACTCATTACGATGATAGGGAAGACGAAAAAAGTTTTTTTCTTTTTTTTTTTAGAAGCAAAAATAATGGTACCTGCCATACAAGTTTTTAGCAATTTCTTAAAAACTTATCTTAAAAAAAATCAATAAATTACCTTTAGTGAAAGCTACCTTTGGGTGGGAAACCATTTAAAAAGAAAATTGTTATTAATGGTAAAAGAACCATTTTTTTTAACTTTCCGATTTCTGATGTGACTGATTTTAGTAATTTTTGTATGCAAAGCTCAAGTTTAAATAATGTTGTGTACCAAAATTTTCAAAAATTAGTTTTTGGATTAAAAAACATGTATTTTGTTTTTGAAATCTAGAAGTTCGAAAACGACTCAATCGCTTTTTTTTAAACTCTAGTCCAAGAGCCAGAGCAAAAATAGTAGGTTCATGATGCAATTTACAATTGAACTGATTTTCTCAATGGAATATGTTCAGGGTTGTCCTCGAATATAAATCCAAGTTGGCGAGATAGAGGGTGAGCGTTAGCCACCATCTTGGAAAACGCGTTTTAGCAAATATCTCGTGAAAGTACATCGTACAACGAAAAACGTATTTTTTAAAAGCTAATATACCATTCCTTGTTTGGTAAAAAGTTTTTATGAAATTAAATTTTAAATCCAATATTCTTGTAAAAAACGATTTTTTTCAAATTATTTTTTTTTTAAATTTTGTTATTTTTTGTTGTTTTGTTGTTGTTGTTCTTTTTAATATAAAATGCTCTTATGAATTTTTAGTCAAATGCTGAAAACCAGATTTAAGAACCTTCCTTAGTTCTGAGAAATTAAAAAAATAAAATGGTGCTTTTTTCCCATTTCTTGTTTGTTTTGTAACTTTTATGACGCACAAAAGTACCATTCATAATTAAACCCAGTTTTCAGATGTTTTTGGAAAAAAGTACCATTGTTTTTTTTTTTAATTTCGCAAGAACTAAGTGAGATTTTTACATCTGGGCCCAGATCACGTATGACGATTCGATTGAACGATCGGCGTTTTGACTGTAGCTGTCTCTATTCACATCTACAGGGAAAAATAAAGAGAGTTATAGTCGAAACGATGATCGTTCAATCGAATCGTGTAACGTGATCTGGGTCCTGGTTTTCAGCATTTGATTCAAAATTGATAAGAGCATTGGATATTAAAAGGAACAGTTGTGCCAAAATATTGACTTTCAAATTTAATTTATTAAAAAATTTTCACTAAAACAACTTTATTAAAAGACAGACAAATGCAAGAATGGTATAATAGCTTTAAAAACACACTATTTTCGTCTTACGATGGACGGTTCATGAGATATTTGATACAACGACTAACGCTCGCGTCCCCCTGCCCTACTAACTTTGATTTGAAATGAAAAGAAAATCACGAATCAATTTTCCATTAATTCTTTGCTATCCATCATTGTTCTATTTATTGAATACCACATGTACACCTAATTGGTTTAAGCTCCAATGGAAAATGCAATAGAAAGAACCATACAATAAGGCTCAAATGGTCCGAAACTCCAAACGCAGATGTATCCTTAAGTTCATGTCTAACTACATATTACTGTCAACCTAGTCTCTTGAATGTATTCCTAGCGTTACAAATTGTTCGTTCAGTAGTCAGGTAAAGCATCCATTGAATTTAATTTAAAGAAGATATCCGGTTTCATGAGCAAATGTTGACCTCCATGGAAGACCTCATGTCATGCAGTGAAAGAAAAACAAGGCCACTAGAATATGACAGGTAACTGATGGTCAATTAAGATTAGATCGTACGCGCCTCCAAATAAGCCAACAAATTCCCTAGCTTCACAGTTTTAGCATTTTATATTGTTCAATTAATCAAGAGTTTAAATTTTTTTTCAAAAACTATAGTTTAATCAAAATAATAAGAATTTAAAAATGGATTTATAGCTTATACAAAATATAAAATGATAATGTAGGTTTTGTTGTTACGTTCTAATAATTAGCTTTTGTTTTAAGTTACGAACTCTAGCGTTTTGATGCATTTTGTGCAAAACACCCTGCGTATATTGCATTGAGTTTTGTGGCACCAGGATTATGAAAGAGCATCAAAGACAGAAAAGAAGCCGGTTCCGGTAAAATCTAATATGTATTTCAATTTCAAAATACAAATAACGCTAAAATTTAACAGATTCAACAAGCAGTTTTATACATGGTCATTAAATTATAAGCGGGGAACTAACTTCGGTTAAGAACCATTTTTAGCAAACCATTGAACACATAAAACTGATTGTTATCGCAATTTCAATTGGTTTTATCGTCAGGTTTAAACACTTCATTTAACGAGTATTTTGTTTTAATGGCCATAAATCTTTCTTGACTTGAAGAGAAAGGCAAAACCTTTCCCGCTTTTTGATGTTCAGTGGCTAGTTTGAGTGAATCAAACTTCAAAATAAATAAACTTATGTAATTCAATGGCTTGAATACATAATATCTCACCTAAGCCACCACCTTAGGCTAAGTTTGGTAGTACTAAGGTTAACAAACTTGCCGATGGACATGCCGAGTGCAATGTTAAACAAAATTTGTTATCCATTTCAATTGGCATTGTTATGAAGATATACATCAAAGAGTAATAATAAATATGCTTTTCGCATTGCATAGTAGCACCTGTTTTTATTTCGATCGATTGAAATTCTATATTGAAAATTAAAAAATTGATGGAGCTTTCTCTGCAAATACATTATCTGGTTTGAATTAATTAGATGAGATATTGTAATGAAGTTGCGGAGAATTTAAATTAAAAACATATATTTTTTTGAATATGATTAAAGAGAGAAGTTCGTACATAAACTCTTTTGATTCCCATAGACATGCATGAGACATTGAGTATATCGAAACAATCTTAACCCACAAAAAAGAATTAAGAGAGAAGCCCACAGAGTTTATGCAATTTTCAAGATTTACCTGATCTGATTAATAATTTCATTTTAATTTATTGATTGACAGTGCAAATAGCTTTCACTCATCATTAAGACAATAAATTTGAAATAATTAAGAGTGTCACACCCGGAAAGTCACGTTTATAATATAAAAAGAAAGAGATGATTCACAAACACATTTTACATCAAACGGTGACGTTCTTATAAGTTTGTACGTATGCATGTTCATGAAATGCAGACTATCTTAGAAATTTCAAATTAATTTCAAACTGGATTATGTCATTTTTTTCAAAAGGTGAATAAATTATGTATGATATTTGTTTGTTTCGTTATGCTTTAAACTGATAGTGAAGAAGTTTAGTTTAGCTTTCTTTTGATCCAATTTGTCTGGTGTCAACTAAGAAATCCATGCTTTAGATTTGAGGTATACGAGTATTGATAAAGAATTGGTTTGTGGGGCAATGAAATAGCCTCACATATTTATAGAAATACATTTTATGTTTCAAACTGTTGAAAATTTAAAGCTTTGCCTGAGAAATAAAAAAAAATGAATAAGATTTTATATGAATGAGTGAAACAAACATGTTTTTTTTATAATAAAATGCACAAATGCAAATAAAATTTTTAATCTTAAAAATTCTTTTTTCCAAAATTTTGATAATCAATATTATTAGATATCATGACTAAATTTGCTACTTATTCCAAATGGTTTGGGAAAGTGTAGCCAAAATGTCATGTCCGTTCCTTATTTTTCCAATTAAATCTACTATTTCCTAATGAAATACTTCATTGAATAGGAAGGGTGTCCATTGTTTCTTCTTTTTCATTTCGCTCTCTGTTTTTTCGTTCTGGTCGAAATAATTTCCCGTCATTTCACTAAAGTTTGCAAGTTTTTGGATCATTTCGTCTCACGATTACATGGATTGTTTTTGTTTTTATTTGTTTCGCATTTTCATTCAGACATTTATGGATGTCAAAGGTGGTTTCACATTTTAACTCTATATATTTTTACTTGCGATATATGTAGGTTAGGGTGGCCCTTATTTGTATGGAGGAAAAAAAATTGTTTGTTTTTACTAAGCACCATTGTTTTTGTTCTTCTACATTAAAAACGTATACAAACAAAATTTGATGCTAATCGGATTGTATTAACACGTGCCGCAATGAGTTTGAAAATTTGAATTTTCATGAACCGACCAAAACCGGGGGCTTTTAAAAATTTGATTTGCAGAATTCATAAAGTGAACTTTCGGTCTGTTACCTACTCTTGCTTCGAAAAAAAAGAAAAGGCACGACTGGGTCGTACGTTCTTGCTCAAAATGTTCAATTTACTTGGAAATTAAGAATTTTTAAAAATATTCGAGTACTTATACAAAAATATTAAGAATTTTTATCGAAATCGTTTGAGCTGTTTTTAAGATAAATAAGGTTTTTCTAACGGTTGTATAGCAAGCAACGTTATTTTTAGAGCTAAAAAAGTATTTAAATAGGCTCTAACTCTCACAGGAAAAAAAAAAATACAAAAAAATAGGGTAGTGTTTTAAGATGTCAATGAACAAAAAAAACGGGTGCCCAAAAGTTTTTAAAATAAGGACCACCCTAATGTAGGTAATGTATAGGGCAAGTTTTGGATTCGTGCAAGAAAAATGTTTGAGATAACAATCAAACATGACATTACGATGATAGAGAACACAAAAAAAGTGGGTGGCACAATTCTGTCCGTCTGTCTGTACCTCAACCTACAGCCTATATGACTGAAGCGATTTTTCAAATTTTGAACTTAATGTTTTTTTGTAACTCTCCAGAGGGGAAATTGAATTTTTCAGCTCCAAAAATAACGGTACTTGCAATACAACCGTAAGGAAAAGGCTAATTTATCTCGAAAACGGATCCAACGATTTTGATAAAAAAATCAGTGTTTTATTGTATGTATGTATGGTGTAGTTTTGCGTATACAAAAAAAATCCAAAAACTGTTACTAACGGTACCTGCCATATAACGTTTTTTTGATTTTCTATTTTCTCTTTAACGGCTCAACCTATTTCAATAAATTTTTTTTTATAAAAAGCTCCTTTAAAATTTCAACAATATTGCATACCAAAATTAAAAAAAAGTAGATTTTGGATTTTTTAAAAAATATTAAAATTTCTTGTTTGAAACTTCAATATTTTGAAAACGGGTTGATGAATTTTTTTGAAAATAATTTTGTAAATATGTATAAGTAAGTATTCAAAAACTAGAATCCCAAATTTTCGATTTAAAAATATAATAAAAAATGTAGGTATATAAAAAATTAGTTTTTAAGAAAACCGGTCCAACAATTTTTAATTTTTTTGCATATATTCCTATTTTTTCAAGTAATAAAATGGCATTCTTGAATTTGAGCACTAAGCTATTTTACTAGTTGTTTATAGAATTTTACAATTTAAAGAACGATTTAAATGCTTTTTAGGTGTTTTTCTAATTTTTTTTAAATACTTTTTATATATGTTTTCTATATTGACTTGCATATTTTAAAAGTTCTTAAGTTCTAAGCAACTTAACATAAGAGCAAGTACGTGCGATCTAGTCGTGCATCTTATTTTGTATAAAAATGCAACGAAGCAATGTGAAGAGATGATTGGACAAAGGCTTTCAGTTGCTATTCTGTTTTTCAATAGCTATCATGAAATGGGTTCACGGTTGCCTCTCGAACTACTCAAATTAATATCTCTATACTGGTCTTTTTGTACCGTGCGTCGCGTTATCCTTGATATATGTACATACGTTCTTTGGTGTAGAAGTTTGCTTTTAATCGTAATAAAACCCTACAATTTACAAGCGCTGGGAAGCTCATAACTGGTGGGGGGAGGGGCTGAAAGCTTGTGGAGTCTATCTTTTTTTTCTAGGCTATATTGAGATCATTGTTGAGAGGAGAACATGGCTGGAGGGGAATATGAACGAGAGGGGGGTAGTAAATGGGGGGGGGGGGAACTAAAAGTGGAGAGTCGAAGTGGCCAGATTCGGGGGAGGGGTCATGACTAGAAAAACAGTTAGAACACTGCGTAGTAAAAATAACAAACTAAACAATACCCAAATTAATTTGCCATTTTTAAATCTGTTTTTGGGGGTGCTCCCATGGATGAATTTTGTCCGATTTTGAATATGTTCTTCAGTAATGGATACTGAACAAAAGTCCATCAAAAAAGCTTCTATTGCAATTTTGCCCATGTGGCTTAACATGCCTTATGGACTATAGGTATAAGTAATCTCACACTTCTCTGAACATTTTTCTATTTCAAACCAAATTTTAAAATAATTCGTTAAGGTTTTAAAGGTACATAGTAAGTACTGTAGTACTGTGTACTGGTACAGAAAAAGTGTATTTTGATCCAAATGTCACCCAATTACCCTAAAATTTCCTTTTTCCGGAAAAATAAAATTTTCAGATTTTTATTTATTTATATTTATTTGAAAAAAAAAAAAATAAAACGGCTCAACTCGGTTTGTGCTTGATTTAAATCGTTTTAATCAACCGAGTTGACACATAACTTATGTAAGAAGAAGGGGTCGAAATTTTTCAAAATTCCGCTTTAAAAATTCAGCTTTCAAAATTCTGCTTTTCAAAAATCTGCTTTTCAAAACTCTGATTTTCAAAATTCTGTTTATCTATTATTGGTTGTAAGGCAATTTTCTCATACTTGTCTCATCACAAAATGGAGAAAATTTCTTGTATTTGGTTTTAAGATTGCTCTTTTGTCTAAGACAATAATTGTTGCTATAAGCATAGTCACAGTTCCACGCCCAAAAAAAAAAAAACAAAACTTTCTAAACAATTCCGCACCTATTCTGTGCATAATTTTGTATAATATTCTAGGCGAAAAATGTTCGCCTTGGTCCACACATAGAGTCACAAAATTTCGCTAAGTTAAAAACCATAGGCCTAAGAATGGAAAACAATTATTTATGAATGCAAAAATCATTAATTTGCATGTAAAAAATGCTGCGAAAAAATGTTGCCGGCCAATTGTTTTGCTTGAAATTCCATGACAGCAATGGTTTTATTTTGCATGAAGCCAAAAAGTTTAAAAAATTTGTTTTTGTTTTTCGTTTTTAAGAAAAAACGGAATTATCATGATTTTATTGCTTCAAATTTTATGCTAGATACAGAATTCTGAAAAGCAGAATTTCAAAAGACAGAACTGAAAAAAGTAGAATTTAGAAAAAAAAAGAATTTTCGTGAAAAAAAAGAATTTTGCTATGCAGAATTTTGATACCAGAATTTTGACCCGCTCCCATGTAAGAAGCTTCCCAGACAGTGTTGCAATGTGTAAATATAAATTTAAATTAAATGAAGGTGGGCAAAAAATGTCTTTATGTGACGACCACCTGTAACTGTTGGCAAAATTATAAATTTGGGTGTCTGAAATTTCCTTCATAGTTGTTCAATTTTGCTTTTTTGGTGAGTTAAATAACCAGAAAAGTTTTGCTGTTGATTTTTTTAAGTTGGGCAATTAATATTTCCCCTTTTTACGCCTATGGCACCCAGCCGTTCAGCATGTAGGTCAAGAAAAATTTTAAAACAGACTAAAAACAAGATCGCAGGGGTTTTGCTACTTTTTAAATATTCTCTATTATGTCATATTTAATCAAAATCTTCAGATCGAATATTTTTACGAATGTGAATTCTACCTGCAAAAAATGATAAGAAATTATTAGATTTCAATGGGTACATCTCTTTCAGTTTCGAATAAAATGACTTTATTAACATTCCAATTTGAAGCTTTAAGCCTCTACTTTATCTCGTTCAAGCATGCCTTCAAAAAGTTTTTTGCAGTTTAGAAATCTTTAGTTGTTCGAGTTTTTTTGATTGGTTTGTCTTAGCAGTTTCTGCTTAATTTTTTTTTTATAATTTTCTTAAACTATCCATTTCGATAGGAAATTTAATTTTGAACACAAAGTTTTGAGTATAAAATTGTCTAATTCAGCTTAGTTTCCGAGTTATACCAAAAATATTGACAAGTAGCCAATGTGACAATTCTTCAAGGTTGAATTCATTAGAATTTTCGGTTTTATAATCATGCTTAAGCCCTAACAAACATATTCAACAATAAAAACCCTTGAACGAAATTGTTCCTTATTAACATGTATATTCACTATAGCCTATTAGGCTCATTTGGGGAAACAAGTATAAAATATTTATGTTCAACTTAAGCGCTTATGTTCTCGAAAATAAGCCTTAATGATTCTTGTCTTTTTCACATTTCTTACAAAGTAACGCCAAACAAATACAACAATGCTTCACAGCTTATTACATTATATTGAGTTGTAGGAGGTCTTTCAGTTAAAGTGTTAAACAGTTAAGGCCAAAATATATTGTAGAGAAAACAAAGATTTTACCTAGAAATATGACATTGTCTTTTATGTTTTTAGGACCGCGGGTATAGTTAAAAATAAAATATTTTTATTACTTTTTTGCATATTTTATACGGATGAAAATAGTTATACGTTTTTAGACGAGTGTCAGACTTAAATTTATGTTCGAAACTCTTAAAACCTAACTTGTTGAATGTGATTGCAACAGACTGACGTTAAGTAATTATCGTCTACCACAAAATAGAAGGTATTTGCTTTACCTACCTTCATAATAAGTGTTAACTTTCAGTGTATGATTAACTATTTTCAAAATAATGCGTGAAAGTAAACAAAATATATTTTCATTGCTAGTAGCATAAGCCTGCTAATTGCATTAATCATAATATTGTATTGCAGCGACTTAACAATAACTGTTTTTGTATTCCAAGTTGTTATATTCCTTCACAAAACACGATTACATTAGCCTAACTTAATTTTCATCTTAGTAGGTACTCCACTACTTGCCCATTACCTACGCAATCACAAATAAAACACTTAATTCATTTCATCAACAACTTTCTCAATGGCAAGTCCATTTGGATCTTGCAACATATAGTGTTTTCTATTTGATCGCATGTCACGCCAAAATGTGCAACCACATTTGTCTATCTCTATGTAGCAACGAATGCAACAGTCTTGGAAACCGGGTTCGCACTATGGCAACCTAGAGAAGTAGAAATTCCTCGTTTGCAATGTTATTCCCAGCATTTGAGTTGAGGACTACGAAGAAGACTGCACTGTTGTATAGCTGGCTCTAGGCCAATAGTGATACATACCAACCACGGATGCTGATGGTTAATTGTGTTTACCTTTCAATCCAGGTTTGCTGATTTTTTTGTTTTCTTTCTTTCTACCAACTAAGAGTATACTAGCCAGTCAGCTATCTTAGTTAAAAGAAGATGATAACTTTCACTCTTCTGGTGGTGGAGACCGGTGAAATGGATTGGCGTTAACTAGCTAGAAACACTAACCAATAATTATTGTTTTTCTATAAGTTGTCTAGGCAGTTTAGGTTTTTTATCTTTTTTACTTTACGTCACTAGCCACCGGAAACTTATTATATTAATTTACGTTAAGACCTAACAAATGGCAGTAGATGTTTATGAATGGTATTAAAAGCAGATAAAACCTCTTAGAGGATTTTAGCATCTCGATAGTAGAATGCACGTTGTTAGAATAGAGGAAGACCTTAGTCTTCTGTTTTAATGAGATAAGTCTACTGACGCCTGTTGCTAAAACCTAGCTCATCTCATATGGCTGGCTGAATCACTGCTTCTTGGATAGGTCAAATCGTGACAAGGGAAAACAAAGACACTTATGGCCTTATGTTCACTAAGGAATGCATCACGTGCCCACTTTCTTCCGCCCGCATACTCACATCTTTATAGTTCTTCGTCTAAAGGAGACAATAAAATTAATGTCATCTCTGATGCTATTGCCAAAAGCTAACTTACCAAATCACAAACATTCAGTGAAAGTTTATTTTTTTTTCCATTGTTGATTCAATATTTGGATAGAAGATTTGGGGGCCAGTGTGGATTCACTGGGAGATGATGCTTCATTTGGTATTCTATGCGCGCAGCTCTATAAAGAGGTCTCTAAGGATTTAACATGCATATCTGATGCTTGGGTGGATGGTATATTAATGGTTATCGTTAGTAGTACTAGACAGACCCATTTGATTGTAATCTTTTGCGCAGGAGTCTACGGGACATGATCACATGATGTGATAGAAAGTTTTGAAAAATTATACATTCTTACAACTTGGGAAAAAGTATTGTTTGTAAATTCCTTGAGAAGAGTAAACATACCTATATCGTTAGGTATCAGGTGGAAATAGAGAAGCTTAACAAATTGCCTCTGAATAACCTTTAACAGGAATGTATGTCTTTTAAGGAACATGTGATTGGTGGCATGTGCATGTGCTTAGATGTAAAATAGACGTGCCAAGTTAAAGTTTGGATGCAAGCAGGTATGGAGCTGTATGGAAATATACTGGAATTTGTTTGAGATGTCCACTTGTTAGCAGAGGGAGTTTTTTTTACAAATTGTTGGACACCTGTTGTTTAAAGAGAATGCTATGCTGAAGCATTCAGAAGAAATGTAATAACGGAACGTTGGTAAGAACATTATTTAATCGGTTAATAGTTCTTCATAGCCAACATTCTTGCAAAAATTAACAATATTAAAGGGGGGATATGCATCTGATACTACATATTTGAAGTTGGGTAATCTCAAAACTTTTGGTGACCAATATTTTTTGTGTCTATAGAACCTATAGAGTTTAAACGAAAATGAAATTTCTTAACAAAAGTGTAAACGTATTGTAATCAAATTTGTAATGCAGGAAAAGTTTATCAATGAAATTTCACATAAATATACTATGCACAGTACATTGAGATAAAGATGTTAACTATCTCATTTAATTCTACGGATGGCGCCCTGTTAAACTGGGGAGAAAATAATGCTTCTTTGAGTGGGGCTTAAGCCCTCACCTCTTAGTTAGCAGTCAAGTTTTGCCGTTTGATCAAGGGGATATTTAAACCGTAAAGTATATCCAACAATTTTTCAGTTTTTAATTTGATTTAAAAATATAATTTGATTTTTTTTAAGTTTTCATCAATTTTCATTACGCCATTTCATGTAGAGTTAAATTTGGCCTTTGTCGTTCAGATTTAAAAAAACGGTCACTTATCAAAATTTTTGCATTTTAAGTCATTTCCCTCAAGTTTTTTAATATATTTTAAAGCGAAAATAACGGTACCAGCCATACAACTTTTCTTTTGTAATTTTACGTAATCGTATTTTTCTCGAAAACAGCTCCACAACTTTTCATTAAGTAAAGGTGCTTCTACTCAACGCCTATGTTTTACGATGTCAACCGTTACAATACGCGTTTAGAATCCTGAGGCGTTCCATTTTGTCATGTTCAATATATTAAAATTAGCAACACTGACACTTTACCCAAAGGTGCGTCTACTTAACTCTTATCTTTTAAGACACCAAACCGTTATTTTTAAAAGACAAGTTTGACGTCCGGAGTGTTGTTCCAAGCACAAATGAATTTCCAAATTATAAAATTAAGTACCCACAAGAAAACTCAAATAAAGAACAATTCTTTTGAGTTCAAAAACTTAATTTTATTTCCTAAAAATATAACAATGTATTAATAACTTTAAAAAATGATAAATTAATTCTTACAATTGGTATATCCAAAAAAAAAGAAAAAATAACAATTTGCTTTGAACAACGAATTTATTTATTTAATTTGAACTTGAATTATACTTTTTATACTAAGCAAAGATAATTAGCAAAAAGGCGGCACCGAATCAACATAACCTTTAACCAAAAATTGAAGGATGAGAGCCATGCGCGCGCAATTTTGTAAGAATAGTTGTCTCTTTCTTTAGAAAGAAGGAAATCTATTCTTCTTCAGTTGAAGCTTGTTAGGGACTCGATGACATTCCGGGGGCCGTCTGAGAAGTAGGCGAAGACTTTAAGTCTAACACAGCGAGTCTTCCAACTGATCTTTTCATCTTTATAGAACCGTTTGGTAGCTTTACATCGGCCATTCGAACGACACCGTCAGGACCAGGGTAAATTTGCATGACACGTCCCAAATGCCAGGATGAGCGTATTTCGTTGGGTTCAATGACAATAACGATATCATCCACTTGAACTTCTCTTGTTTTCGTGAACCATTTTGATCGTCTCGTAATAGTAGGCAAATATTCTTTATACCATCTTCTTGTAAGTTCGGCCATCAAATGTTGAGATCGGCGGCTATGCAGTTTGCTGCAAGAATCACTTTCCGAAAAAATTCCAGGGGCTGTAACATCTCGATTGGCTTCTCCGAAAAGCATTGAATTAGGAGTTAAAGGCTTGGGATCTTCAGGGTCAACGGGAATGTGAGTGAGTGGGCGTCTATTTATTTGGCCCTGAGCCTCTGAAAGGGCATTCCTTAAGACATCCTCCGTAGGAACGATACCCTTGAGAACAAAGTCGATGCTATTTTTGACGGATTGAATGAGACGCTCCCAAGCTCCTCCCATCCATGGAGAATAAGCAGGTATAAAGCGCCACAAGATGCCCTCGTACCTTGACGAATACTCGCAGAGTGAGGTCTCCATCTCCTTCACATCTTTCTCCAATAACCTTTTTGTTCCGACGAAGTTAAGTCCATTGTCACTGTAGAAAAATCTTGTCACAACACGGTTGATTATGAAACGCCTGACAGCCATTGTGCACTGGTCTAAACTTAAATCATTTAACAGCTCTATTTGCACCGCTCTGAACGTTAGGCACGTAAATATCATCCCGTACCGTTTTACTGTTCCTCGGCCAAATTTCACCAACATAGGCCCGAAGCAATCTACTCCAACATGAGTAAAAGGCCTGCAATCAAAGGCCAAGCGAGCTTCAGGTAGTTGACCCATTATCGGCATAATCGGTTTTGCCCTGCGATATTTGCACATAAAACAGTCTTTTCGAACTCTCTCAACAGCTCCACGTATGCTTATTATCCAGGCGGATTCACGTATGTCAGAGATTACCGTTGCAGTTCCTATGTGAGAATTTTTCTGATGATGGTATTCGATAAAAAGATCAACCAACGGATGTCTGTTCGGAAGTATCGCTGGATTTCGGGATGAGTAGGAAGAGTTGGCCTTTTGCGCTCTTGAACTTAGCCGCAACGTTCCGTCTTCGTCAAGGAATGGTGAAAGGCTCAGGATTGAGCTCGACGAACTGACCTTTCCACTGGATCTCAATGAAGCTATATCGGATGCAAAAGACTCTTCCTGTATTTTCCGAAACATCCATTCCTCGGCTTTGCTAAACTCCAAAGGTGTAATGTAAACCTCTTTATCGGTGGGTCTTCTCTGAAGGATGTGTTTTAATCGCAGCAAAAACGCTATAGCTCGAACAGATGAAGCCCATCTTGCTTGGAATCTTGAAGATAAAAACTCGAACGCACCGTAATAATGTTTTGGCTTATGAGAATCATGAAGAAAAATTTTACAAGCCTTAGTATCTACCTCTTCTAAGACTCTAGAAGCAATGCAAGTAGTAACGGGCCAATCATTGAAAGGACGTTTTAAAAATTCAGGACCTTTGAACCAACGCGTGTTTTGATTTCCCATCGCACTGTCGAAACGTTTTGTGCCATCATCAGCCACATTATCGATGGAGCCAACGTGAAACCATTCACGAGGCGAAGTCGAGTCCAGAATCTCACCTATTCTTGAAGCCACGAAAGAGGGTAATTTGTAATTAGAGGAGTTTATCCAAGCCAGCACTGTTCTCGAGTCCGACAAAAAAATAGTGTCATCAATTCTAATAGTGTGTGACGCCTTGATTGTAGCCGCCAATCGAACGCCTAGTACAGCGGCTTGCAACTCTAAGCGGGGTATGGATAGTTGCTTGACAGGCGCGACCCTAGCCTTCGCCATAACTTGCGTAACTTCAACATCATCGTTGCAAGCAAAACGAAAATACGCCACAGCAGCAAATGCCTTTTCCGAAGCATCGACGAACACAACCAAGTTAACTTTGCAAACGTCCGGGTTTTTCAATGAATAACGGCGAGGAATCTTGATATTTTCAACATGTTTTAAAGCTTTGATAAAGTCCAGCCACGCACTACTTAAGTGAGATGATACCGGCTCGTCCCAATCGAATCCTTCCCTCCATACTTCTTGCAGTATTATACGTCCACGAATTATGAACTGCGAGATCAGTCCTAGAGGATCAAAAATCTTCATTATTGTTTTGAGCATTTTTCTTTTGGTAATAATTGCATCCTCGGCCAACATTTCTTTTAGGACTTCATCATATGAAATCTTGAATGCAAAGTTATCAGAGATCGGGTGCCAATACATTCCTAAAATTTTTGAAACCAAACTTTCGCCTTCATTAGGATTTAAACATACCAACTTGGAGTTGACATTAGCTTCCGGCATCTGATGCATAAAGTCCCGGCTGTTGGACTGTAAACCAACTAGATCGAAGTTCATCGAATGACAAATTTGAAGAACATCTCTGGTTACCTTGACGGCGTCTTGGACTGAGTTGTGGCTATTAAAATAGTCATCGACATAGGTGCGCTTCGTTAACCCATCTACAGCTTCGGGGCACTTATCCTTGAAAAGGTTAGCATGATGATTCTTGACGTACTGCGCGCATGACGGAGAGCACCTTGGGCCAAACATCATTACTTGCATGATATACACCGTTGGCTGCCTAGTTGTTATTCCGTCCCTCCATAGAATGCGTTGGCATTGCTGATCTTCAGACTTAATTCGAATCCTGTGAAACATCTCTCTGACATCACCATTCACAGCTACTTGTCGCTCTCGGAACTTGAACAAACCCGCATGAAGTGGAACTAGATTGTCCGGTCCCTTCAGCAAATAAGAATTCAGAGAGACCCCGTTGACTTCTGCCGCCACGTCTGTCACACATCTTGGTTTTGGAGGAAACTTATTGGGGTTAATGATGATGAACGTTGGTGCGTACCAAACCCTTGGCCAATCCCTTTCCAACTCGTCTTGTGACGCGATTCTGGCATAGCCCTTTGTAATCAAATCCCGAAAGTAGTTGTTCTGCCACTCCAAAAGTTGAGGATTCTTCTTTAGAGACTTCTCTAAGGCAATAAGGCGTTTGAAAGCCATACTAAAACTATCGGGAAGTTTGACGTCATCTGAAGACCACAACAGACCAATCTCGTATTGTCTACCCACTAACTTTAACGACCGTTCCATAATATCGAAGGAACGACTTACTTCTCGGCTAACAAGTTCACCTTTTGGAGGCATAACCCCAAATTCCTCCGTGGTGAAATGATGTCGAACGAGCTCGTGCAGGTCTACTTCTTCCCTAATGGCTTCGTGGAACATCAGCTTCATAGAAGGTTTCGATGCCGGAACCAAGCAGGACACTTTCATTGACGGAGCTGATTTACCATACACTATCCAACCTAAAAGTGTCTTCAACGCGTGAGGTTCCTCATCCTTGCCATGCCGTTGGCCATGGCCTAAAAGAAATTTCGCCTGATCCAGACCAAGCAACAATTTTGGTCGAGCGTCCACCAAATCAACAAGTGGGAGACCTCGGAGATGAGGGTACAAACTTTTCAAATGCCTGGCATCAACAGACTGGCCAGCCAAACCTAAGTTCTTGATGGTGTATACGTTCTGCAAAACATACCTGTTACGAGTATTTTTACCAGAAACCGAAAAAGTAGTTTTCTTGCAATCCTCGACACGAGAAACACCCTTTGTCCATTGCAATGTTAATTTTTCAGATTGTCCATACAACCCAAGCTCATTAAACAGTTCCTCATCAATCATAGACAGCGAAGACCCGTCATCCAAGAAGGCATAAGTGTCCGCAAACAAGTCGCCATTGCCATAGATCCTGATCGGAACTATTTTAAACATTATGGAGACGTCGGCCCCGACGTGAGAAGAGTGCACATGTGGTTGCGGCACGAATGGCACTGCTGATGAATTTAATTCCGTCTTGTTGGTGTTTAATGACGTGTGCAACAAGGGATGATGACGTCTACTACAACCATCTGTACCACATGAACGTTTTTTAGCACACGCTTTCCACTGGTGTCGAGACGGGTCCAGACAAGTAAAACAAATAGACCTCTCTTGGGCAAACGTTTGCCTTTGAACCGGTGTCAACGCCAAAAACTCTTCACATTGAAATAAAGTATGCTGGTTTTTATTGCACTTGCAGCACAAATCTTTCGCCGACACGGTAACAGGTTGATGTAAGAGCACTCGAGATGTTTTGTTGACACCAGCTGTTTGTTTCTTCTGTTCAGATCCAAGTTTTAACAGATCAGGTGGTAGTTCAATAACCTTCTCTGTAAGAAACTCGGCAAACTGTTGCAAACTAACATTCGGCAAACCAGACTTCCTTTTTTGCCACTCTTGGTAGAGACCTGCACCTATTCTGGAAGCTAGATTAGTTAAAACATACCCATTTGTAAGGTCTTCGTCCCTGTTCATAGATTTCAGATCTGCTACAAATCCATTAATTTTTACCGCCCACATGCGGAGCTTCGTGTCACACCTTGATGAGAGTTTTGGAAGGCTTAACAACTCTGAGGTTAAGTCATGAACGAGTACGTCTGAACGTCCAAACATTATTCGAAGCGAGTCCATAATCGCGCCAGCGTCTGAAGAATATTTCAGGCGATCACTCACCATATGATATGCCTCGCCCTTTAATGCTTTACGCAAACGAGCGACGTTTTCCTTGTCGCTGTACCTTCCTTCAATTGTTGTTGATTTGTAGACCTCTTCAAAGTAGGGCCATTCTCTCTTGTTCTCGCCTGAGAAATATGGTAACTCTTGCACGTTATTACGATTTAGAATCGTAAGAAGAGTTGCCATGTCTGGGTCTCGGAAGGAACTAATACGAGCTTCAGAATCCTTTTCGGGAAACTCTCGAAACGGTGTAGACTGACTTGGACGTTGATCATTTTGTTTTAGGGTGCTGCTCAACAGTGCCTGATGGTTAGCCTGAATTTTTTTTATTATTTCCAGCTTAGCTGAATTCATAGCGTTTGAACTTAGAGTCGGAGCTTTGCTGCAGGAGGGAAGTAACTGTTCCTTACCCATAGAAACCTTGGAAAGTTTCAACTTTGTCTCCGCAAGTTCAGCTCGCAGATCCATTAGCTCTTTATCTCTTTGGGCTACAGCAGCTTGCGCCACTGCAGCAGCTTCAATTATTAAATCAACATTTTGATCAACTCCATCATCTGCTGCAACCAAAGAATCTTTTCTTCTCGAGTGTCCATCTGGAGAAGCGCTGCCTTCCCGAAAAACACAATCTACCTCCTCACAAAACCATGGAGTTAACGTGTCGTATTTGTCGGCATCAAAACTATGACAATCATAGTGCCACCAGCGTTTGCACTTGTCGCAAGCCACCATCAAATCATCATCTGGTCTGGTACAATTCGACGAAGTGCAATTACGAACTTCTCCTCGTTCCATGGTGATTGGCAGGAATTAATTGACGGAAAATCGAACAATTGAAATAAAATAATGTTGTTCCAAGCACAAATGAATTTCCAAATTATAAAATTAAGTACCCACAAGAAAACTCAAATAAAGAACAATTCTTTTGAGTTCAAAAACTTAATTTTATTTCCTAAAAATATAACAATGTATTAATAACTTTAAAAAATGATAAATTAATTCTTACAATTGGTATATCCAAAAAAAAAGAAAAAATAACAATTTGCTTTGAACAACGAATTTATTTATTTAATTTGAACTTGAATTATACTTTTTATACTAAGCAAAGATAATTAGCAAAAAGGCGGCACCGAATCAACATAACCTTTAACCAAAAATTGAAGGATGAGAGCCATGCGCGCGCAATTTTGTAAGAATAGTTGTCTCTTTCTTTAGAAAGAAGGAAATCTATTCTTCTTCAGTTGAAGCTTGTTAGGGACTCGATGACACGGAGAAATTTCCGCAATTTTTTGCCGGTAAAAACCCTAAAAAAGGGATGTTCCTGAAAAGTGACATAATTGACATTTTTACCGAATATGTGTCTCAACATCTATTTTCAAAATATCATAATTTTTAGTTTCCAACACGCGATTGGCATCTAGAGGCGTTTTCGCAATTTTGTTTGTTCATAAGAAATTGAAATTTGACCCGAAGGTGGTCAAAACCTTTCTTTTAAGAGATAAATCGTTATTGTGATCATAGAAATTTTCCAAGTAATTTACGAGTTTTTTTTAATGTACCATTTTCCACAGATTAGGCACCATTCATCCACTCCCCACCTAAGTTGTATCTTAGCATGTCAAAAATAAATTAAAAAAAGAAAAATATGTTGCAGGGATTTCAGATTCCTGCACCTAATTATAGATTGGGTGCCTTTTTTCAAAATGGTGTCCAAGCGACAGTATTACAAAAATGACTCCCAAGATTAGAATAAAAAATATAAGGAAGCACCATTGTTGGAAAAAACTGCGGCATTTTTCATAATAGTGTTTTCTCTCGCAAACACAAATGCATTCCAACAGGGATGGAGTGATTTTCAATGGCAACTTACTAGGGCGCCATAACAATCATTTTTAATTTTCTTAATTTATTTTTCTTCTCAGTGGTATGTTTAAAATAATACTTATTTTTTATGATAACCCCGATTAAATTGTTGGATATCTATTTTCTTCAAAATTTTTTTTGTTTCAGTGGAACATTATAAATTTACTTAATTTAATTTAATTTAATTTAATTTACGCATTGTCATGCTCTCCAAAACCAACGCAAAATCTAAGAAAATCATGGGCAGCGATACAAAATATGAATGGTCATCTATTTTTTTACTGGAATCTTCCTGAATAGACAAGTAAATTGACATTGAAAACATGAACAAAATTCTGAAGATATATGTAGGCACATGTTAACATAAATATAATAAACACCAAACGTACAAAATCGATTTAATAACAAAAGTTATTTCTTAATATAAAGGGCACTTAGTAAATAGTTGCTCCTTAATCACAAACAAAAAAATACGTCCCTGTTTCACAGAATCGCTGTTTGACATTTTTGTCTTGTCTTTTTTCAACCCTTTTTCAGCCTTGAATTTTTGACACATTTTACGAAAATCACTTAAGGCCACTTTACATGATTTTAGAAGTCATATGACTTCTCAAATGACCTGTCACAAAAATCATACCAAATTGTCTGAACGTACTCATAGATCTCATAAGCATTAGAACATTAGAACTGCAGCTAATTCCATTTGAGAAGTCAAACTGGATTTGTTGTTTTCATGGAAAATAGTGAATTCAGATATTGAAAATAAAAATTTTCTTATAAAAAATAGAGTTATGAATGAAAACAGCTTTGGATAGTTCCAAAAAAGTAATTTATTTTTCTCTATACAAAATTATTTGTTTATGAATTTTTTATTTTGGTTTTGACAGATAACCATAGAGCAAATCATATGCGAAGTAAAGACGTGTACCCATAAAAATATGATATCCGTATGAATTGACTTGAAATGAAAGCTGATACAGAAAATATAATGACAGGTCATATGACTTCTATTATCGTGTAGAGTGGCCTTAGTACATATGCAAAAAAGAAGCAATTAAATTACAGCGACCATAACGGATGAAAATAAAAATCTATACAAATATTAGAGCTAATTTAGGCTCATACAAATATGAAGATTAAAAAAATTAAATTTGTACAAAGATAGAGATGACTTTGTTTTGTAAATACGCTCGTACGTTCGTCCTTTCATACGTTAGCCGGTTCGTATTCGTACGTTCCTTCATTTTTTTTTCGTTCACCGTCAACCTTAGGTGCCAGTTATAAAATAAATAAATAAATAAATAAATAAATTGGGTGGCGCAACAGCCCGTGGAGAACCAGGGCCTAGTGACTTACAACTCACAACCATTCCTGTGTGCGTATTATTGGGAGGAATGGAGGGGACCTTCAGTTTTTTGCCGAGTCCAAACGGCTTAATGAGAAGCACTTTTTCATGACAAGTATACTCTTGGAGGATCTGTCAGTTCTTCGCAACAGGCAGTACCTCGCTTAAAACATTTCTGTTTTCATCATTGAAACTCATCATTAAAAATTTTAATGATTGATTTTGAGACGTTTAGTAACCGAAATCATTTATTTTTTAGATACAAAATCAAATCTCAAGACTTTATTTAAATTTTTAGTAAAAAAAAAATTCAAATAGGCCCAACTTTTCACAAGAAATGACTTTTAATTTTTTAATGATCATTGGTAAGGTAGTTAAATCATTGAACTAAGAAAAGTCTTTTTATGTGAAAAGTTTGGGCTATTTGAAAATTTTTCTTAGCTAGAAATATTAATTAAGTTTTGAGCTTTATTTTTCCATCAAAATAATAAATGATTTTAATTCCTAAACGTCTCAAAATCAATCATTAAAATTTTCAATGATGGGTTTCAATGATAGCTATAACTGGCGCCTTATTATGACTTACAAGTTACAACTATCCATTGATAGTTAATAAACATTGTAGTTTGAAGTTCAATAGTTAACAAAACAATTGATATACATTTTGATAATTGAAAATAATGCGAATTATTGTAAATAACAGGAAAATAAACAGCAGTTTTACATACAAATTTTAATGTTAATCAACAGTAAATTGTTATTTTCAACTCACAATAATAGACCGAGAGCTGGTAGCAAATTTTATGGGTGAAAGTATAACCAAAATTCACAAACGTTTATGTTGAGGTTATACGGTCTTGATTTCAAATCCACTCGTCTGGCAGGATTCTTTTGTCACCAGGACTGGAGAAGGGGGGTTGAAAACGGTGATTTAACGGATTTTTGGGTAGGGGGTATAACCACTTTCAAAAAAGTTTAAACTAAAAAGAACTACGCTTTGGTTTTGAATTTTGGGGTCCCAGACCTTTTAAGTGTCGCCACACCCAGCCAGACGCCCACAAAAAGTGTCAAAAAATCAATTTTTGTGGTCAGGGGTATAACCAAAAAAATGTAACATATATACAAAAATCATGAAAAATCTCCTCATCACAAAAATATGCCTGCCAGACGTTTTAAGTGTCACCACAACAAACCAGACGGCCCAGGCTCAAAAGGGGCGAAAATTAGTTTTTGATCCCACTTAAAACGTCTGGCATGCATATTTTTGTGATGAGGAGATTTTTCATGATTTTTTGACATACCTACCAAATTTTTGGTTATACCCACCACATCAAAACCGAATTTTCGCCCCTTTTGGCTTGTTGTGGCGACACTTAAAACGCCTGGCATGCATATTTTTTTGATGAGGAGATTTTTAAGATTTTTTGACATATCAATTTTTTGGTTACACCCTTGACCACAAAATTTGATTTTTTGACACTTTTGTGGGCGTCTGGCTGGGTGTGGTGACACTTAAAACGTTTGTGACCCCAAAATTCATAACCAAAGCGTAGTTCTTTATACACTAGTCAACAATATTAAAGGAACAAATTTTGTTTCAATTTTTGTTAGCGTTTTTTGAAGAGCTGTATCTTTGTGACGAGCGGTCGTATTGAGTTGAAATAAAAAGCATTTTACAGCTTTATGTTTTTTGTTTCGAGATTTGTTTGCAAACAAATTTTTTTGAAGTACCGTTATTGCGTTATTGCAAAAAATGAGACGAGACAACAAAATTATTATGTTTTTATTTTTTTTGAAGGTCCTCATTTCTATGGATAAATTTTTTTTGAGTCAATTAAATGTCATGATCAGATACCTTGCTTATTCAGCTTCAATTCAGTTTTTTTTTTGTTTTCGTACGATTTGTTTTGACATGGTTTATCTGACTTTGAATGAAAAAAGATACTTTTAGCCTTGATTACCAATATCTCAGCAAATAATGACGCTATAAGAAATTCAAAGACAGTTTTGGAAATTTGAAAAAAAGTTTTTCAAGATTTTTTTATGATTTTGTAGAAATTATTTTTTTTTACCGTTCGCCGTTAGTTTAAAAAAAGTACTAAAAACCGACGTTTTGTGGTCTTTTCGTAGATCTTTTTTTTCGTTGCAAATATTGATTGTATGGCTTGCGTTGGTATGCAAATTTATAGACTTTTAAATTATCAATATTCTTGTAAATTTTCAAATTAATTCATCGAACCGTTTTTCCTCACCAAAACTTCAAAGTCTTACAAACCAGGTAAAGGAACAAAATGTGTTGTTCCTAAACAATGCGTAGTCGTCATCAAAATGACAAGAAAACTGAAATTCCAGTGGATTTTTTTCACACTTTTGCGTTAGTTAGATTCTTTTTTGAATTGAAATGAAATAAAAAGTACATTAAGCAAAAAAATAAAAAAAATTAATTTAAAACAATTTTCAAACAAAAAAACTTGATTTTTTTAATTTTTTTTTTTTTTTGAAAAATGTAATTTTTTTTTCATTTCCATTCAAAAAAGTATCTAACTAATGCAAAACTGTGAAAAAAATCCACTGGAATTACAGTTTTCTTGTCATTTTGATGACGACTACGCATTGTTTAGGAACAACATAATTTGTTCCTTTACCTGGTTTGTAAGACTTTGAAGTTTTGGTGAGGAAAAACGGTTCGATGAATCAATTTGAAAATTTACAAGAATATTGATGATTTAAAATTCTATAAATTTGCATACCAACGCAAGCCATGCAATCAATATTTGCAACGAAAAAAAAAGATTTACGAAAAGACCACAAAACGTCGGTTTTTAGTACTTTTTTTAAACTAACGGTGAACGGTAAAAAAAATAATTTCTACAAAATCATAAAAAAATCTTGTAAAACGCTTTTTCAAATTTCCAAAACTGTCTTTGAATTTCTTATAACGTCATTATTTGCTGAGATATTGGTAATCAAGGCTAAAAGTATCTTTTTTCATTCAAAGTCAGATAAACCATGTCAAAAAAAATCGTACGAAAACAACAAAAAAACTGAATTGAAGCTGAATAAACAAGGTATCTGATCATGACATTTAATTGACTCAAAAAAAATTTATCCATAGAAATGAGGACCTTCAAAAAAAATAAAAACATAATAATTTTGTTGTCTCGTCTCATTTTTTGCAATAACGCAATAACGGTACTTCAAAAAAATTTGTTTGCAAACAAATCTCGAAACAAAAACATAAAGCTGTAAAATGCTTTTTATTTTAACTCAATACGACCACTCGTCACAAAGATACAGCTCTTCAAAAAACGCTAACAAAAATTGAAAAAAAATGTGTTCCTTTAATATTGTTGACTAGTGTAGTTTAAACTTTTTTGAAAGTGGTTATACCCCCTACCCAAAAATCCGTTAAATCACCGTTTTCAACCCCCCCTTCTCCAGTCCTGGCGACAAAAGAATCCTGCCAGACGAGTGGATTTTAAATCAAGACCGTATAACCTCAACATAAACGTTCGTGAATTTTGGTTATACTTTCACCCATAAAATTTGCTCTCAGCTCTTTGACTATAAGATTGCATATCTCAAGAATATAGACTCCGGATTAATTTTTGTATAGATAAATATGTCGTTAATTGTAGAAAGGACTTTCAAAACTATCCAATTCAATTAATAGTTTTTTTCCTACAGCATTTAAGAACAAAAATAGTAAAATTTCATGAGTCTCAAATATCTAACAAAAAAAAATGACGTTATCGACTTCGAGTTAATTTTGTTCAACGCATATTGAAGTTATAAAGAATTGATTAAAATATAAAAACAGATCAACTGATAGTTTTTTTAAATAAATAAAAAATGGTAAAAAGTGTTGAAAAAAGTTTTTGACTTGAGTATCTTGAGAACAGAAGATGATATTAGGGAATAGTTTTATTCTACACACTTATAATTGATAAATTAATAGGATTTTTTAAAATGTAATAAAGTACCTATTTTTTTTTAAAGAAAAAACTACAAACATGTATTTATTAAAAATGGTGTTGTCGTCTCTAATATCTCGAAGGAAAACCAATCTTTGGTCTTAACTTGATTGCATATTGAACACCTGATAACACTTTCGAAGATCTTGAATAAGCGATTTTTTAATAACAAAATTACATAACTGGATGTTATCAGTGTTGGTCCATCCTCTTTTGAAAAATATATTCATTTAGATAAAATTTTACTTTAAGTCAACGTTTGATGTGTAATAGTTATTGAGTAACGAAAGTAACGCATTTTTGTTTTTTTTTTGTTTTATTTGAAGTAAAAGTTCGTCCAGTTTATTTTATGTGCGAATCGATTTATTCTTGTATACATATGTATGTCAAACCAGTCCAGTCAGAATTGATCATCATGCCTGCATTAGTTCAAACAAGTTTACTCAATAAATTAGGAGTCATAGAAAGTGCATAGAGACCCAGCAGTGCATAAAAAAAGACCAAAAGTATTTAAGGATCCACTACTCAACTCTTTCATATACTTTGTGAACCAATCGTGTATTTTGTTCTTTTAATTTAACTTTGCCTACTTCCGTATAGCTTGCAAAAAGTTTGAAAAAAATAATGTTAAGTAGATGTTCTTCTTAAGGCTGGCAAGATCTGACAAGCAAACGAAAAGTATTTGGTCTATTAAAAAAGATGATAACCTACACCTACAAAATGTCAAGTAGTTGATGGTATGGACAGACTATAGATATACCAGCAAAAAATAAAGTTTAATGATTCATTTTTATTAACTACGGTTGTGAGGCTAAGCTCTCTTATAAAAAAATATCACATAAACTATAGTAATGAATGTTCTTATTTATTTTGTTGGTGGCCTCAAATTTGATTTACTCAAAAGATGCCTATCTAATTATACATATTTTCTTCACCTATGTGTGTATTGTATGTATCTACATATGTATTTTAGTTCTTGGCTCATTACGGAATTGTTTCTTTCATACTTTCTCTCATTGTTGTCTCTGGTTTATAATTTAATTACTATTACACATTAAAGTTTTGATGAAAAAAAAAATAACTCCTAACCTTTTTGTTTGTCATTTTCAGAAGTATCGCCATACATAGATTTAGTATTCTGCCCCGCAAAATCACAGCCATGGAGCTGTGCGCGACAGCAGTCTGGACGTATATTGAATTTATGGAGTGATCAGCTGGACTCAGAATGGCAACAATTTAAAGGTAAATTTATCAAACTAGCTTATTGTAGGCATCTACTCGTTGAAAAGTGTCTTTTTTTAAATGTTATTACGAAATTAAAATATAATAGAAAGATGTGAAAACGATAACAAGCATCATTGCCGTTTTGGATCTATGTCAGTTCTGTAATTATTATGTTGAGAACGTAGCGTGTAATAGCCAGTTATGTGCTATTAAATTCTTATACTAACAACGGAATTTAATCAATGTGTCGCATGCAACTTTCCGTATGCCTATTGGTGTTTATGCTTAGCACATTGACACTATTTTATTTTATAATGAAATTCTTGAATTTGTTTACAGTTTGTATGTTAAAAAAAAAAACAAAACCGAGAATTATCGTTTTGTTAATAAACTAAAAAGTGCTAAAAATATTGTATGATATTTAAATAATTAAATTGATATAAAGTTATCTATAAGAGGAAGTTGTAAGGTCTAATTGACAAGATCACAACATTTTTGTATCCTCTTTAAGTTTCAAAAGGTTTCAACCAACTTCTTTATCTTCAGCGCACTGAATAACATAGCGTGCCATCAAAATATAAAAAAAAGTTTTTACGTCAGCTCTTTCGTTTAAAGAAATATTTCTTAATCTCTCTTGGTATATCTCCTGCCAATCTAATTTATGATTAATTCACATTAAAATAAATTTTAATATTTCAGTTGAAGCAGATCAACAATTTAACGCTACACTGGAACGAAGAGGCTACAGCCAATCAGAACCTTTAACCAAAGAAAAACCATCATCACTTTTGAAGAAAATCGAAATAGGTACAAATTATATGAAGGACTATCTTGCATATACGTTTGATGGGTGAGTTTTTGAGATAGAAAATAAATATTTTGTCATCCTAACGAGACACTATTTTCTGCTCCAGATTCCTAGGACGAGAGTACTACACTGATGTGGACCGAGACGAAGATGTTCAATTCAGTGACGAGTTTGTCGATGTTGAAGGTGAGATTAAAAAAGGGAGTAAGAAGAAAAAAAAGAAGAAGAAGAAAAAGAAGGGTAATAAAGGGCATAGTGAAGAATATTATGAAACTCAAGTGACACATATTACACCATCTTCGATAATTCTACTACAAACTCCTGAAAACACACATAAAAAGCCACAACAGTGGCATGACGAGGAAGAAGAAGAAGAAGCCAGACCACAACAAGTTCTGCTTCTTCAAGGTACTGACAATGACCATGGACATGGTGGGAAAAAGAAACGTAAGAAAAAAAAGAAAAAGAAAAAGTCGAAAAAAAGGAAGCAGTCCATGTTGACAGCTATTCCAGCTTTGTTGGGTGTAAGTGGAAGCCAACATGATGACTACGAAGAAGATAGCTGGGAATACGAACAAGATCACTCTGTGTTCAGTTTACTTGGGTCATTTGTAGGAGACTTCCTTGAAGGAGCCGAGGATTACGATGACGACGATGATCATGGATATGTGGTGGTTAAAGGAAAGGGCAGAAAGAAAAAGAAGAAACGGAAAAGAAAGAAAATTAAAAAGCCGATTAAATATGGTAGAGAATTTTGGAGGTACCTTTTGGTGCTTAGGGGTGATGCCTGCGGCTACATTATTTTTCTTCTTTGTTGTTGTATTTGAGAACTCAGTAGGTGGGATTGAGATTTTTTTATTTAGACTTTAGAGGTTTTTTTTCTTGAAATCTATACAACATAGAAAATATGATGAACATTTGCATTGCGGTTCGTGTATTGGTTTTTAGAATTTTTATATCGTAGGTTGGTGCCTAAGATAAACGATATTAAATTGGTGTGTGTCATGCATGAAACTACATTATCGACTGTGAGATAGTGTAAACTCTTCTGCACCGAGGGCCCTCAAACTGTTATATTTTTTGTATTTTCTTGAGATGCATTAAACCGAATATTTCTTTCTTTTTTTTTGAAGAATTAAGTTAATTTTTATTTTAATTTTAGATTGAATGTTTATTTTGTTTTGAATATTAAGCTAGAAAAATTAATAAGCACATCTTTTTTTAGTGCATGTTTTGTATATTTAAATTTAGAAAGTACCGGTCTGTTTTAAGATAGAACAAATCAGATCTTGTGCATGGGTAGTTAAATGGGTTTCGTATTTTGTACATTTCAGATGTTGTACATGGACCTACATTTTCAACCCCTGATTTCAAGGACTAGGTAACTCAATTTTATTTTTGCATAATATCTCGGCAAAAACGGTATTATTTTATTCAGTTTTCAAGACTTTTCGTCCAATCTTTTTCTACCATGGACAAATATGGGTTATTTCCAAATTTCATAAAATCAAGTTACCTATAGTTCTTGCAATCAGGTCACAGTATATAATATTTTTATAAAAAAAACATATTTACAAATTTGGTTTGATAAAAAAAAAAATGGATTAATAGATAATAGAAAATACCTACGGCTTTGAAATAAGCTATTTTCAAATTGAGTTTCGCTAAAATAAAAGTCTTTTCCTAGAATTTTAAAAATAGGCTATTAGTAACTATATACATCAACATGGTAAATAATTAATATTCCCGCGAAATTTTCGCGATTTTTTCAGTAATTGCCAAATTTATACCTGAAGGAATAGTTTTTAACGAAAATATTGTTCTACGATTTGAAACTAGCTAAATTTGCTTCAATTTGAGCCTATGAGCGTTTCAAAATGTATCAATAGTAAATTTATATCAACAAGTAGTATAATTTACAATATAATGACAAATACAGTATGCTTGGCATAAAATGCTTCAAAACTCTAGAGCGTGTATATTGGGTCAAAAGAAAAAAAAAAATAGAACAGGAAGGGGGGTATATTTCTTCGTTCAGACAGGAGGGGGTAGTTATTTAAAAACAGACTTAAAACAGAAAAACAAATTCTCAAAAACAGTGGTAATATCTGGAGAGAGATCCTTTAGCTCCTCCTTGGCCAGAAATCCATTCTAGAATATTCATTGCAAATAAAGTTATGTTTATCGATAGCTTATGAAAAATTAATTTAATTTAATTGAAAATTAAAAAAAAAATATTTCTTGTTTGCATTTTATGTTACTTGGTACTTTTTTAATTTGTATATTCAATGCTGTTATCAAGTTTAAGTCAAGTTCTGAAAACAATAGGCTAAATGGTTTTCTAGTTTTTGATAAAAATAAAAATTACCAAATCTACTCCACAAATTTCAGTGCGGGAACCTTTTCTGGCAACGGATGCATCAAATTTGGCAGTTGTGATTTTTTGCTCAGTTATATATGGCGAGTGTCTTATGAATAATCCAAGCTTTCGGGCTAAGGCGCAACATTGCCAAAAATCTAAATGACCGCGATATTCCCCCCCCCCCCTTTTTTTTTGTTAATGATGATTTCAACCCTCAAGGACTCATTTACGACTGCAATTGCGTATCACGATTAACTGCACAACCAAATTGGCTTAAACGATAAAATCGTTTCTGGAGCATTCCATACTCACGTGCGGACAAATTCAACTACTTTCATGTAATCATTTAACGTCTAATTTTTGAAACGTTACTTAGACAATAGACATGTCATATATTAATTTTATTTAACAGTTTTTACATAAGTCTCTTATTAAATGCAAACATTTTGAAGGTATTAATTTAAATATCTAAGAAAAAAAAAATAAGAATGATGTCACGTACGGACGACGGGCCAATTTCACCAATGTTCCAGGTTGCTATCTTAATGTTCAAATTTTGGTTAGAACCAAATTATGAGAATGAATCAAAATCAGTATTAGCGAGAAAAAAAAAAACAAAAAAGCACATCGTTATATTTAAAGCCCCTAGCTGTGTTTTGACAGGCTATGAATTCGGTACTCCATCCTTTTTTTGTCAGTTTGAATGCAGTGAGAATTCGAAAATCCAATTATGGGCTTGGCGATTTCACATGAAAACACAGTCTATTTTAGTGAGGCATTTTAGAGACTGGAAAATAAATCACTCGGGCTTTGAACGTTTTAGAGGAGCTTAAACAAAATTTCTATTTTTTCGTGTAGGGTATTAGGTACATAATAATGCACTGTACCAATTTGAAGCAAATCAGCTCACCGGCTTGAAAAAAATCGACAGAGCCGTTTAGGCTGGAGACGAATAGGCAGACAGACAGACAGAATAGTGCCACCCACTTTTTTGGTGTGTTCTATCATCGTAATGTCATGTTTTATTGTTATCTCAAAATTTTTGTTCACGAATCCAAAACTTGCCTTATATGTATATCGCAAGTAAAAATGTTTGGCCGTTTGAATAAAAGTTGAATCCATCTATTCCGTCAAATGTAATCCCTTTTTCATTAGAAAAAAACGATTTTTTTTTTTGTCAAGTCTTAAGAAGCTTACAAAACTACATTCGGTTTTAGTTTTTTTCTTTTTCGATATGGAGATCTATTAAGACACTCTTAACTCGACTGTAGAAATACTAGCACTGAACCTAGCTTGTTGATAGAGAATCACATGAGGATACCTCTCACTCCCTTTGTCACTGTCCAGCACTGTGTTATTTAAGAAAGAAACACATAGGGGGTCATTTCTAGGTCGACTTAGAGGAACTTTCTGGAACTTCGGCTAATAGCCTTCTGAACTTCGTCAATGCCTCTAAATGTCTTGACGGCTAACATAACACATAGGTTTTTAAATTAAGTTGAATACAATTTCCTAAGGTATTACAACGGTACAACGGATCTATACATAGATCTAAGTGTGACGGGAACAAGATCACCTGTTAGCCATTCTACCTAACCTAACCTAGCTTTTTTCCTTACTTTAGCCATAAGAACTGATAAATTAGACGCAATCCTTACAATTTTTCATAAAAAGAAAGATATTAGGAAAAATGTGATATTTTTCCGGCTATTGTATTTTCAAGTACTAAGAACTATTCAAAAACTGTCTAACTATTCAACGGCCTCGGTGAATCTTATAAATAAGGCTAAAAGTCTTTAATTTAATCTAATCCAATACTGAATAATTTCACAACACAACTAAATTAAACTCATAAATGTAAAAAAAAATGGGAAAATTTATCGTACTTTACTTTTAGGTAAACACTCTTTCAATTATATTTTCGAGAACTGCATAAAGGAGTTTTGGTGAAGTGATAAATGAAGAATAACTGTAAAAACTCAAATGATAATAATTTTTTGTATCACCTCATAATTTCACATCAAGAATTGATCATCATTTGGAAGAATTATATATGCATACTAATTAGGGTCATTTAAATTTTTGAGAAAGCATTATGCATAGGTATTTTATCCTAATTATAAGAATATAAAAATAGATTTTCAATATTGAATTTATAAAAAAATTTACAGATTTCACTCCTTGAGTAACGATGGGGACATTGAAAATGACTTGCTAATGCTAGATAAATCCTTAATCTTTATAATTTATACAATCTTTTTTCTCTTTTAAATTTTATCTTTACCAATTTATACATACATATCAATTTAGTTCATCTTTTTTATGAAGACCAATCCAAACATTATATTGAACTAAGAAAACTAAAAATTTGTTAAACAAACTTTATTCGCACTTCCATCTTTACTTGCGCTTAGTTACACCAAATTGTTTTTTTTTTTCTTCAGCTTTAAAAATAATTAAGGAAGGATAATTTTTAAGCCGTTAACCCAACAAAAATCGGAGCTCTTAATTGCTTAATACATACATTTAATTTTCCCTCCGTTTTATCTTCAACCAAATTTTTATTCTTCCCTAAGCGCAAAATGATGTTAGCATATGTATAACTACTTTTTTTTCCTATTTCGTCCTGTATTCGTTTTTCGTTTTCCAAAATCACGTTTTTCGTAACACTAAATAAAATTATATTTTCCAAAAAACAAATATTTAATGTTGGTAGTTGTTACCTCTCCCCAAAATTTGTCTTCTCTTATTCCCACTGTAGTTTTTTTTATTTTGTTTCATTTTCAAATATACAAAAGAGGTGTTTTCTTTTTGTTATTTTATTGACCCACATAAATTATTTTCCCGCTTGTCTTCTAATCTTATATTTTTCATTTACTTCGTGCGGTACCTTACTTTTTTATTTTTGATTTAGCTTTGTGGTAGCACCAAACAAAAATTAAAAATTTCTACACCTATTGCTTGTTTATTTCGGTCTGTATTTGAATAGATTTTTCCTAACTCGTGTAACTGTTTAATTGTGGTAGGCAACGCTAACTTATATTTGATTTTCCCTCAAATATATGCCTACAAACGAATTTTCAACGCTGCTGTTTGGTACGTGTCAGAAAAATTCTATTTTTCTTATGCCCTTTGTAGTTTTTTTTTTAATTTTGGGGCTTATTACGAGTCTTTTCGAAAAAATTCGGCAAGACAAAAGTCAACCAAAAATTCTTGATGGACTTAAAATTTCTATCAAATAGGAAAATATTTATTAATACAAATTAGCAATAACGATAAATCGACTTTTAGTCTAATCAACCAGTCTGTTTTGAAGAGACTCTTGCAATACGGTCCTTTATTGCATTTTCAAAAAGAGGCTGGTTGTGACCCACACTAGTAACTTCCAATTTGTGGTGCCCCGGAAGCTAGAGGTCCAATGTTATTTTTTTGTATTCAACAATTTTTGGTATAGTTTTTGTATTTTTTTTTTTGCATTAAAAAAAAAACAGTTTGTTGAATTATTATACAAAACCTACCGATTGTCAATTATAATCTAGTACATACATATAAGGAAGCCCGAAACCAATATGATTATTTGTTCCTAACATATTCGAGACTAAAAACAATTCAACATTTTTTTGTAAGGTTTTTTGTAGTTTTTTTGCTTAAAAAACTGGTTATGGGATATTTTTACAAATTCTTATTTATAGAAAAAAAATACCCAAAAGCTAATATCATTGTTTGTTCTCAAGATATTTGGGACGAACAAAAATTTTCTACAATTTTGTTAAGTTTCTTGTAGTTTTTTCGATAAAAATAATTATTTGTTGAATATTTTTACAAATTTAATCAATCATTTATTATAAACTCATTTAAAGAATAAAATTAGCCTGAAGTCAATATCATTGTTTGTTCTCAAAATATTTGAGATGAAAAAATATTTTCCACAATTTTTGGTGAAGTACCTATCTTGTAGTTCTTTTTCACTTAAAAAAACTTTTTGTTGAATTTTTTTATAAATCCTATCAATTATCAATTCTAAGCTAGTGTGTGGACTTAAATTAACCCGATGTCATGTCATTATCTGTTCTCAAGATTTTTGAGGCCAAAACCAATTTTTTAATAATTAGTGTGTAGAATTGCTTGCAGTTTTTCGCTTAAAAAAAAACTATTAATTCAATATTTTTTAAAATTTTATCAATTTGTATCTATAAACTAGCGTATAAAATAAAATAACCTCGAAGCCAATATCATTGTTTGTTGTCAAGATATTCGAGCCAAACAACTTTTTTCAACAATTTTCATCTACATTTTTTTATTAAAAAAAAAACTATAAGTTGATATACTTCTATATTTTAATCAATTCCTTATTACGTCAATTTGCGTAGAATAAAATTAACCTGAAGTCGATTTGTTCTCGAGATATCTGAGACTAAGGAAATTTGAACTGCTTCTTGAATTTATTGAAAGGTCCTTTCTGCTTGTAATGAAACTACTGTGTATACAATAAAATCCATCCGAAGTCGATATCTTAATTCGTCCTTAAGATACGGTGAACAAAAAAAGCGAAGGAACGTACGAACACACACAGACATCTCTCTACAAAAATGGAATCCGATTCTAGGGAGCGAAACGTGAAGATATGTTAAAATTTTTATTTTGACAAATCGGACCATTTACAATAACTTCCAATGGGAAGTTAAAAAATTATAACTTTTTTATGTTTTAGTTTTGTGATTTTATTGACCTATATTTGTATTCCCACTTGTAGGTATTCTTATTTCATATTTTTCGTTAATCCATCTAATCATAGCTAAACAAAACACAACAGTAAAATAATAAACAAACAAAAAACCCCCAACAAATATCCTAACGAACCTACCTGAAAACTAAACATCCCACATGCATTCTATCCTACTTACCTTTCACGCACATCGCATTCTATACTATTAATAAAAAAAAAATTTACCGGCAAGCAGCGCAAACAAACCTCCCAACTCCAAGGCATCTTTGCAACTGAAGACAGAGGACAGACTGAACACTGAACACTGAAATGAACAGTCTCTTATAATAAACTACTAGACAGATATCAGGGATGAAATCGTGTTTCAGCAATGTATCAAAATATAAAAGGAAAGTGTATCGAATTGTACTTTTTGATTTGATTTGATAATATTTTGTCCACATTTGCTGTTGTATGAACGTATGTAATATTTCTATATCCAATTAATTAAAAAACAACTTAGCTGTTTATGTTAATTAACATATAAGGTACATACATACTTACATATGCGAAACTTTTATAACAAAACTGTAGGAATTTGTTGCAATACCCTTCGATTTTGCGAGATTTAAATTTTATAAATTTAATGTTTTCGATTTTTAATTGCGAGATTGTTGAAACCGGTATTTTGTAGATGCCATTTTCTCGAACAAACTGTATTAATCATTTTTATTTCTTCTGTTATATCGATGTCAGCCTCGGTTCACAGTATACATTTTGTGAGGTCAGATGATTTTCTTTTTAATTTACTTTATCTTTTTCGTTGAATGCAAAAGTGGAGTACTTTAGCAAAGTGGAGTGTATCGAAAAAAGTACAATCTTATCGACTTTTGCAACCCTGGCAGAGATAGAAAGAAATCTTCAATGAACTATGGGACTATATTTTTGTGCTCTGTTTGTTTGGGCTGTTTGTCCGCACAAAAACTTGCAAATCGACGACGATGAATTTTAGGAATATTGATTAAAGATTTAGTACCACTTTTTAATTAATTGTATTTTCGATTTGTGAAGCTTATATAGAACGTACAGCAACGTATGATATATCAAAATAATTGTCAATTATTCAAGCTGCTAATAAAACAAAAACTAATTGTCTAGGTGCACAGATTAAAGAGTTAGTAGGTGATATATAAATGAACAGAAATATGTTATTATCTCGGCTTAGGTACGATTAAAAAAATCAAATTTTACATGTTATATGTGAATCTATATAATCTATCTCCGGTATGAATTTGAGATTTTTAAATGCAACCATTTAAAAGATAAAAAATAATAACTGCGAAAAATCGATCAACAAAAATTATATAAAATATATAAAATATAAAAAAATACTAGGTATCAAAATTTCCTGAAACGAAACAATTTGTTATTTATTATCTTTCTTAAACTATACAATTTAGTACAATCAGCCTTAACTCTGATGAGTAGCATTTGTGAGCCATCTTTTTTAGAACTTTGAATTTACAACCAATAATATCTCACTTTGTAGATTTTTTGGAATTGCAAAATATATGTACAAAATTGTTATATTAAACTTAACCATCGATAAACAAAAAAAAAATATTACTCTGGCACTTCTCATTTGTTTTCTTTTTTTGTTCGACCATTTCACATAAAACCATATTTTAAAAAACGTCATATTGCACCTCTACATTATTTTCCTATCATAAACATTTTCAAAAAATTTCCAACGCTTAGATTTAGTTTTAGAAGCACAATGCACTGCTGAGTGCTGACTGCACTAGCTCTTGCATTTTATAATTATAGTAATATGTATAGTTAAAACTTATATTGTTCATTTTAGAAACACCAACCAAAAATTCAGCCGTACCCTCCCTATCCGCCTGCAATCATCTTCTTTACATATTTGTTCATTCCAAAATGAATGGTAACACCACCAAAAATTCGATCTTATCCCCCATATACGCCAGCGTTCATCTCATATTACCATTGTTCAATTTATTCATTTTAGTAACACCACCAAAAATTCGATCTTATCCCCCTTATACGCCAGCGTTCATCTCATATACACACTTGTTCACTTTATTCATTTTAGTAACACCATAATTTACTCAAAACGACCCTATAAACATTTTCAATGTTAAAAAAATTATATTTAAAATTAGCATTTAATTTGAATAATTAATTTGAAGAATTTATTAAGTTATATTTTCAACATTGAATGAAATTATTGTCCTTTTATTTCTATTATTTGTTTTCTTTTTCTTCTTCTTTTCACTTACATAGATTTTAATCTTTCAAAAAATATATTCGTTAAAATTAAAAATGAGAAATATTTCTATTAAACAAAATATATTATTTTTCAAATAATTTTAAGATTTGTATTTAGTACTTGAAAAACAGAAGCTTTATTTTGAATAAGCAAATTTTTATTTATTTTATTTTACCATAAAAATGACTCTATTTTGTTAATATTTACATTTTGTATATATTAAAACAAAATCTTTGACAATATTCTAGGCATGTTTTGTACACAATTAACAATTAAATTTAAAAACACATACTCTTACTAACCCTAAAAATTCAAGCCATTGCACAAGAATAATAAATATTTTCTTTTTTATTAATAAATTTTTCATAGTAACTCGTGGCAAAAAGAAGAAGAAGAGGAAGGCTCTCATGAAATTAGCTTTGCTTGGAGGATTTTTAAAGGCAAAAATTGAACTTTTGCTTAAAATTCTTGGAACTCACCTGCAAATTAAATTTTTGGCCATAGCAGCTGTGGGTCTTCTAATAAATATTGCTCGATTTTGGATTGATTTAAAACGAGGAGGAGGTGCTCCACAAAAGGTTAACATTTATGATTATTTTGTTTTTATATATGATTTAACCCCATTTAACACTGGATTTATTTAATTTTTTTTTTGTTATAAATAAACATGCACCTTTCAGCACTATTATCACTGGCATTAATTAAAACAAAATCATACAAAATGATCAAAAGCGCTTTAACAAAAAATAAAAAAAAAGATACGAGAACTTACACGCTTAACCCTAACCCAATAACAAATAGGTATCACTTTAATATTTAAAATCATTATATAATATATTAAAATTATTTTGGAAATGGTGTATTCCTTTTTTACTTTATCAGGACAAGCATTGCTTATTCATAGTTATATCTTTTTGTAGAAATCGAAATATCTTCACAACTAGACATTAATAAAAATGGAACAATAACCTGATTTTTTTAATGAATAGGTGCATGCATTGAGTAGTGGCATTCAACCGAAATAGTTTTTGTTTAAAATAAAAAAAAACTTTTCGTTGCATCTCTAGTAATAAAAAATTACTTATTCAAATAAACCTTACAGTTATTTGAATGTTTATATTCTCAATATGACTTAATATTCAAAGAAGAGGTATAATCTATCGTTGGTAAATAGTTTGATTGCATATATCAAATTGTGCATAACTTTTGCCAGAGCAAAGAATAAGTGTCAAGATATGCTCAATTGAAATAAAGTAGAGGTTCAAGGCTTTAGTACGATATATTCAAAAAGCCATTTAAATTCAAAACTAGCATAGATATAGTCATTCAAACTTTACAATTGCTTATAATTTTTGACTGTCTGACTTTATTTAAGGTTAAATTGTTTTATATTGCAGGATACACAAGGTTATTGTATTTGAATAGAATAGAAATAAGATAAAAATATATGGGAAAGGTTAACTTTCCGCCGGCCGTTTTGCTAAAAGAGTAATTTTTTTTTTTTAAATATCTTGAAATAAAAAACAAATGTATATAAAAAGACGGAAGCACTGAGAATATCACGTTTTAAGATCCATTAGAGTATTTTGTTTTTAAGTAAAGTAGTTTCCATACATGAACAAATATTTTTAAATTAAAATTTAAAACAAGCTCATGATTAACAGAACTTTGTTTCATTTTTCGTGATAATTACAAAATCTACTTTTTTATTTAATATTTTTTGTATTTAAAATTATAAAAGAAATTTATTTTAGATACAAAAAGAAAAACAAAGATCCAAAGGGTTTTTGAACAACAGTGGTAGTTTTGTGGTATATTTTATACATTGCGGAACAGTGTATTTCTTTTGTTCAAAAACACATTGGATGTTTTTTATTTTTAAAAATATAAACATTTCTAAGGCATTAAAAATTGAAGCGCGATATTAAATACAAAAAAAAATATTCATAGCAAAAAGTAGATTTTATAATTGGTAACTATAAATGAAAGTCTTCTTATCCTCGGACAAATCTAATTTTTATTAGTAAAAGTTTTCGAGAATATTTATTCTCATCTTCAGACTAATAGCTAAACTAAAAATTATTTTTACAATTTTTGTCAATAAAAGTTTATGTACATTAGGGTGGTCGTTAAAAAAAAGGTATCCCGGATGGGCCCAAATCGACTCTAAATGAAGAAATAAAAATTCCCTAATTTTTTCAGATTTTTATTTTCATCCCCTATAGTTGCTGTAGGGGTAAATTAAATTTCCCCTTTTTTTTGCATACTAGAAAATTCACGTAAGATCTGCCAAAAAAATTCAGAGCATGTAGGTGGGAACTAGACGAGAAAAAAATCCTAGTGGAAGGGGGTAATATCTCCCCCGCTTGGACGGGAGGGGCAATTTAATAAAATATTTGCATAAAATAGAAAAAAATTAATTAAAAAACAACGGCATTACTTACAGTAATGTTTTGTAGCTTTTGGGAAAGTCAGAAGTCCATTCTTACGGCTTGTTTTTAAATTAAGTTTTTTTGATGAACAGTTTTGGCAAAAAATTGTTTCAAACTCAACATTTTGAAGAAAAATTATTGTTTTGTTTTCTAAATTATAGGTTTGAAAACAGATTTTGCTGAAATTGTTAATTCAAAGAACTTTATTTAATAATCAACTATTAAAATGGGCTTCTGGCTTTCCAAAAAGCTAGAAAACATTACTGCAAGTGCTGCCGTTGTTTTTTAATTCATTTTTTTTGCTATTTTATGCAAATATTTTATTATATTGCTCCTCCCATCCAAGTGGTGGGAGATATTACCCTTCTCCAGAAGGATTTTTTTCTTGTCTTCTTCTCACCTGCATGCTCTGAGTTTCTTGGCAGGTTTAACGCGAATTTCCAAAAAAAGGGGAAATTTGATTTACCCCTACAGCGACTATAGGGGATCCATATAACGAATTTCTCTATAACGAAATTCTCTTTATAAAGAAATAATTCTTTGAACCCATCATCATGTCTGTTTCCTTATAACGAAATTTCTATTACAAAATTCTTATGAAGTTTCTCGCTTCTAAAAAAATGAAACAAAAGTTTGATTGTATATGTATGAATATAAAATATTTTTAGATTTTATAAAAGAAAAAATTGATTTCCTGCCCAGTGCAATATTGACATGATCTTCTAGGTGTTACCTTTGATTTTAATTTGTTTTATTTTATTTTATTTTATTTTATTTTATTTTATTTTATTTTATTTTATTTTATTTTATTTTATTTTATTTTATTTTATTTTATTTTCTTTTATTGTTTTTTATTTTTATTGCTGAAAATAGCCCCTCTTAACAAAACGGGGAGAAATATAACTTCTCGCCTCCCTTTACGCTAGTTTGGTTTTGACCCTACACTCTTAAGCTATTAGTACTATGCATGTGATTTACCTAGTATAGCTTCCAAGCCATATTACCCAGTTATGCCCTAACTAGCTTTTATAATAAGATATTATTTTAAGTATTTTGTTTTTGTTTATGAAAGCCTTATTACGTTTTAATAGAATTCCACTTCAAAAGTTCGAAGTTTTAACCCTTAACTGCAAGCACTATGCTATGATACAATAAAAAAAATAAAAAATTGCAGTTTTTGTTTTCCATTTCAAACAATTAAGACCCTAAAATTAAAAAAAAAATGATTAAGCGAATTTTTTTAAAAGTTATTAACTTGTGCCATGTATGGCTGGCTGGTTATGCAGTTGCATCTCAAATTACGGAAAATGGTAAAACAATGTAAGTGGAATAAAGTTAAGCAATTTCGGTACTTGTTCAGATGCAGATTGACTTTACATTTCTTGCTCATAATAAAAGACTTTAATGGATAATATGTCTTGTTTTCTGTCATTCCGGAATGTAAACATTTGAACCAAAGCGAGCAGCACTTAGCGGAAAATCATGACGGGCGCCGCCGGCCGTCCTACTGTTTTCTTTGAGAGATCCGATGAGGAAACTAGAGTCGAAGGTTGAGATTTAATACTTGTTCTGCAGTAAAGGGTTAACGTTTTGTCCGCTTTATTGGTTCGACTAGTATCGATAGACAGGGCTCAGATTTTTCCATTCGAAAGGGAGTTTTTGAGTTTCTATTCAAAAGTAAATACATATGCATATATATGTTATGTACATATATATATATGCATACTTATTTTTTTCAAATATTACATAGGCACCTTAAAAAAATTTGCAAATATTTCTCTAATGTACATAAAATGCATGATTTTGAACATAAAATGTGTTCATAGGTACCTACATAAATGTATTCCTCTTAAATATAATGTATGTATATCTGCGGTGTTTGAG
This sequence comes from Dasysyrphus tricinctus, assembly GCA_963921185.1. Lineage (NCBI taxonomy): Eukaryota > Metazoa > Arthropoda > Insecta > Diptera > Syrphidae > Dasysyrphus > Dasysyrphus tricinctus. Next base: position 201,146,995 of record OY992532.1, read on the forward strand.
AGAAACATGATAACTACATTTATAAAATTGCGTCTTTACGGAGTTATCATGTTTCTCTGCCACATATATTATATATATTATATTTGTCTATTTTTATCTATTATAAATATATATTTTATATAATTACTTAATACCTTTTTAAAACCTACCTATACCCACACAGTTATTGTAAAATAATTGCATGGTATCCCTTGGTGTTTGTCCATTTTTCACTTCAAAGAATAAATCTTTTTAAACGCAGGTTGTCTATGTTGAACATGCACACCATCAGCATCATTATGAAGACCATGGTGAAGATTGGGGTGAAGGTGGTGGAAATAGCGGTAGCTATTGGAAACGATCCATACAAACCGATCCAGCTCCAGCTCCAGAACAAACTTCAGATAATATTGGCTATTATCATTATCAATCAAATGATCCAAATTACATGGCATATCATTCTCAACTTCCTTCTTATACATAAAGTTTATATATAAATACAAAATTGCATTTAATCTAATTTTCCTACATATTCTATTTTATTTATTTATATAATATTAAAGTGTAAATTATTATTTAAAAAAAAAAACAAAAATGTTAATTATATAAGTTTAATTTATTGAAAAAAAAAAAAATAAAATAAAAATCATTGTTAATCATGTTTCTTTTTTTTGACTAATGATTAATGAATTATAACGGACAAGGAGGAACAAGCTTAATGCCAACTGGAATCATTTACACGTTTTGGCTATAAATAAAAACTTTTTGAACGTAGAATCACAAAAAAAGAAAAAGAAACCGTGGTCTGATCGGAGACCAGAACAGAGCGATGAATGAATTCGTAAATTACGCGACAAGGTGTCCAAATTTGTTAACATGTTAATAAACTATTTAGAAGTCTCATTGCTCATTATTTCTGATGTGTACAAACATAAAAACCGAAAACTCGCACCTACACCTTTAGAGAGATAAGTCGTTTAAAACGTGCAAAAGCAATAAAAATATTGAATTGCAAAGAGGGTGTTTTTTTGTTTGCTGGGAGAAAGACTTACATATGCTCATATTTTGAAAAAAAGGAAGTAAGTAAGCCAAAGTTATCAATAATTTAAACATTTTTCAATTATAGAAAAGTGATAACTGCTGTCAAATTAACTTTCGTACAGGTTCACCTAGGATGATTTTCAAAAGATTTTTATTTTTAGTTTTTAGTAAACTTTGACAGACAATCAAATGTTAAATTTTCGGACGCGGAGACCGTGTTTGAAATCAGTTGGCAAATAAATTTTTCATTTAATTTATAAAGTTATATGAAAGGCTTAAAAACAATACAAAATATCCTATTTATCAACAACGAAACTAACTAAAGTGTCCTTTGCGAGGGTTCTTCGTTAAACGGTGTTTCCTTATTTTTCAGACAATTTGTTGATTAGAAGATAACTGAGGCTGTGAGAGCAAAAGTGGTGTAAACCACTAATTTTTTGATCATATATTATCATTTTCTATCGATCTAAAATACTATTCTATTTGAGATTCAAGAACAGTAAGTCACATTTTTGGAAAGCTTAGATATTTTAAAATTTAAAATGTTTGCTTTGATTACTTTTGATGCATAAATGAAAAAATAGGAAACAAAAATATCAAAAATGCCAAAAAATGGGTTACACCACTTTTGCACTCAGGGCCTCAACTAACCTTTTGTTTTTTTTAAGGGGGTGTTGTATTAATGGTATTGAAATTCGTATTAATGCTTAAATTCATTATGGTTGTATTTCTAGCCTGTCAAGACCATATGCCATATCTCTATAAACATAAATGCTATGCTTATGTATAACAAATTTCTACGACTTTAACCCAAAGTTTTGTCAAAGTTCTTATAAAAAATAGAATTATACTTAAATTCGTAGTATTTGGAACTGACATTTTATCAGAGCTGTGTAAAAGAAACACCCTTTATATTCTGTGTGCGTACCTAAGGAAGCAGTTTTCAAATTGCGTATTAGACGGTACGACATAGATAATGAAAATTTGCATAAATAGCAAATTTGGAAAGCGAGTGTATTCACCTTCTAGAATAATGTAGTTTACCTACTTGGTTTTTTATACGGATCTCAATTGAAATTAGGCTTCTAAGTCTTCCGAGTTTTATAGGTTTCTAATTGGAAATTTATTCCTTGGTGGGTGATCCAAAAATAGAAGAATTTAGGTCAAAAAGAATATAGAGAAAACAGAAATAGAAAAAGAAGAGTTATTTTTCTTATTACTGGTACATAGGTACTAAGCAATACTTAAGTAGTTTTTCTAAAGCTTCAATTAATGTTTATACCTTTTAAGCTTAAGTTTATGGTAGAAAAATAAACTTTATAGGACAGGGATAAATTCTTTAAAACAAGTACTTCGTTATGTACCGTTGTGTTATGTACCTTTCTCACTTTGCTCCCCAAAATCAACAGACTTTATTTAGAAGTTTAAAAAATTTTGTTTCTTGAACAAAACTACAAATACCTAACTTGGTTAAAGAGATTAGTAATAATGAATAATAAATTAACAAGAGTAATCACAAACCTAGGGCCTAGTGACTTCCAACTCTCAATCATATCTGTGTGCGTGTTGAAAGTCAGCAATTTTCTGCCAAATCCGAATGGATAAAATGAGAAACATAGCGATGGGGGCCGTGAAACAAGGCCCAAGGAAATTAGAAAAAAAAGTGAAATAAGGCCCCGAATTTTGGTAATTTTTCATAATTAAACTATGCCCCAATGAAATAACAAACTATCAAAATGAAAAAAGCCCCAACTATAAAAGAAATGAAACCCCAACTTCTATTTCAAAAATGACATAGTATACCAATTTTTTTGTATTTTTTTCTTAATTAAATGCTCAATTTTGAAAGTGAAAATTTGTTGTGCCTTGGTTCAAAAGCCGAGGTAAGCTTGTCGGAGTCGGATCCAGGGTCCACTAAAATAGGTTTACTAAAACTCTAGCTTAAGGCTTGGAACGCACTTATTTAGTCGCAAAAAATAGAGCACATGAGCCACAACGTGAATGAACTCACACACATGCGACCAAGAAATTTTATTGAGTTCCGGCCGTTTTATAGTTGCGGTGGCAGAAAATCGCAAGTGCGTTTCCAGCCTAAAGGCCTTTATTGAAATTCAAATAAATGATATTGTTTTAAATAAGATATGTATGTATGCTGGTAAATCCTTATCTTTAATTTGGGTTCCACTGGTTATGGCAAAAAGGCTTTCTGGTCTCTATCAGTGCATCTGATACTCAAATGTTTATAATATAACTTCTTCAGGTTGCTAGTCTTAGGTCGGGATCCTCACTGCTTCACTTCTTTTAACCGGTTTATCAATGGCCTTTAACCGGCATATCAACGGCTTTTAACCAGACTATCAACGGCCTTTAACCGGCTTATCAACGGTTTTTAACAGGCTTATCAACAACTCTTAACCGGCTTATCATCAGTGTTTCCACTGGCTATCAAGGCTTTAAAACGGTTTATCAACGGCTGGGTTTTCACCGGTTTATTAACGGGGGATTTTATTTTAATATTTATAAATTATTTTTGACATTTTATGGATGCAATTAAGCTTAAAAGTCATTGTTGGATTCCAGTTGCCTGGGCGCCATTTTCAAAAATGATCACCATGATCAAAACAACGATTTTGATCTTAAAAGAAAGTTTTTTGAATAGACGCACTTTCATGTAAAATTTCAGTACTACCACTTTTCGGGAACATACTTTTTTTTATGCCAAACAGGTGGAACCTCCACTTTTTGATGACATGAACAAAGTTGTGGAAACACCTCCAGATGCCAAAGGCGTGTTAGGAAATAAAAACTGATATTTTGAAAAATAGGTGTTGTGTAGATGTACTTTTGGTTAAAATTTCAATATTGTCACTCACATTTTTTTTAGTATGTCACAATGTGGGACCTGCCTTTTTTTTGGTAGTTTTTAAAGTGAAAAAAGTTACAGAAACGCCTATGGACGCCAAAAGGGCCTTGGAAAAATAACTGTTGAGTAGAAGCATCTTCCATTAATCTATTTTTTCATTGTTGCCTCTTTTCGGGAACATCCTTTTTTTATGTCAAAGCCTGGGATTTCCGCTTTTTTGATAATTTTTAATGTTGTAATATTTTCTCAGGTTCGTTAGTAAAACTTTTTTACTTTATTTTAAACGTCCACTTATTTATTTCACAAAATAAAACACTGTACTTTTCTTACTACAAACAAAACGATTTATTTTTCACCACTGAAATTAATTCACCAAATTTTCTTTTCACTTTTATTACAACCAACTTTATTCATTCACGATTAAAAACAAACTGTGTCGCTGCCGGTCAAACATGTACCTTTAATACTTGTTTGACAAACTCTGGAAAGTAGTAGAAGGTTATGGTCTCTTCTTCCAGAGCTTTCCATAAAGGATATTTCCCAATAATTTCCGTTTCAAAAGCTTTTATTTGACAGTTGGTATTCTGCTATAATCTGACAGATGGCGCTTCTTTCGTTTGAGAGTCGCTATAATTATAGCTAGGGTTATGTTTGCACTGCGACCGTAAGTTCTATTGTGTCCGTTTGTTGGCTATTGTGAGACGTTAAAGCTCAAATGTGAAAGTCATTACAATATATACACTGCCAGTCATTTGAATAGGTTCAATCATTTTGCCACACTACTCTTCTTCTCCCTTAATATGTATTGGACAAAACCCTCCTTTGTTTTACATATTTTGGAGGTCCATTTGTTTACGCTCAGTTTGGGATATAAAGCCAAGTTGGAAAATGTACTGTTATTTTGATATGCTACTTTGATCATATTAACTAGAAAAATTATCCGATTTTTTTGCGCCACTTGAATAGGTTCATTACCAATGATTTAAGTTCACGTCAAACTGAGTTCGATAATCGTCCCTTTTTGTTTGCCAATCGGTAGTTGGAAATGTTTTTAACAATTTGTTTAAAAAAGGGTTGCGGAAAGCCCTGGTTTGAGCAAAAAAAGGGTTAAGCGTACAGTGAATTTTTTCTAAAGCATCGGTATATCGCAGAAAAAAATATGTTCAAAGCCAAAAAGTGGTAAGCAATAATTTGCAAAATAAATGTGGCTATGGGAAAATAATAAAAGGAAATCATTACGCAGAGGCTAAGAAAGCGGGTAGATGAATCAACATCAGAGCTGCACCCAACTCTCACCACTTTTCAAAAACAATGAAAAAGATGGTGTTAACTGGAACTTGGCTACGGTAAAGTGTGTTAGACGAAGTGCCAAACATTTAACAAGACTAAAAAATCCAAAACAAACCACTGTTCAATGTCACTCTAAAAAAAAAAAGTATGTTCCGCGAAAAGTGGAAACACTGAAACACTTATCGAAGGTGCTCTTTTTCACCACCTATCTTTTAAGATGTCAACCGTTATTTTCCCAACTCGCGTTTGGCATCTGAAGGGGTTTCCACAACTTTTTTCAGGTTTAAAATGTTAAAAAAAAGTGGAGGTTCCACCCCTTGACATTAAAAAATGTATGTTCCCGAAAAGTGGCAATACTGAAATTACACTCGAAGGTGCGCCTGCTCAAAACATTTCTTTTAAGGTTTAAATCGTTACTTTGATCGTGGAAATGTTCCAAATAATTTTTTTATTTTATTTCTAATTTACCATTTTCCACAGATTGGGCGCCATTTTTGAAAATGGAGTCCAGGCGACATGACAGGATTAAAAATAGCAAAATTTCATCTTTAATGTTTAAAGCCTAGTTTATACATCAATGCGAACTGAAATCGATATCAAATTGAAACATCAATAGGACTCTTGGCGAAAGGCTTACACAAAAACTTGGTTTGGTCAAATTCGGGATGGTTGATTTACATTAATTTATTTCAAAGAATATTTGTTCTGCCTTGTCACCAAAATAATAACATTTAGTTTTATTCAATATTTCAAGAAAAATAATTTTGTATAATATGTATGTACATTTCACTTTCGCTTGGATGTATAAGCCAGGCTTAAGGAATGAATTTCAGTCATAAAAAAAGATCCCCGCCCAAAAGCGAACGGGATGCGATTTCCAGACCGGACTACTGGCACTATAATAATCAAACAAAGAATTTATTTTAAGCAGATATATCTGATTTCAAGTGAACACCATTTTGCAAATTAAAAAAAAATTGTTGGTTTTCACTTTGACATTATTTTGTAGGTAATTATTAAAAAAGGTTTGTTTGGTTTGCTTTTTATACAAACTGTCACTGTTTGGGTCAGATGAACTGCTTTTAATTAAATGGAACTATGTAGTATGAAAGTACTAGTTAGTAGGTACAAAAGGTTTAAAATTTCGAAGACCTAATAAATTCCTAAATATTTAGAAGATTGTTAAAAAAACAAAAGGCTGTATAAAATTTTGGGCCTTTATCTCCCTCCTCTGTGGGGGCATATGTGTACTGTCATGAAGCGCTCGTCCACAAAATTAATACTAAGGACTATTGGCCTCTAACCATGTTTTTAAAAGTCATTTAAGTTAAAAATTTAAAGCAAACAAATCCAGAAGTCCATTCTATTATAAATCTATTTTTAGAGAAAGCCTTTCCACTCCGCATAATGTGCATGTGCTATGTGCACGTGCTAAATGTAAAATCCATGATTCTGCCGCAAACGGAACTGAACGTTTAAAATAATAATTATTACTCCTTTCGCGTTATTATTCAATGCGTGCACCAATAAACATGTTTATATCGTTTTAATCACAAGTCACTACACTCTTGTACACGCATCTGCCATGTCCTGTTCCTGTCCTCCATCAGGGTGAACGCTTACAATTTGTGCGTGGTATTGCCTTTTCCTATTATGAACATATTCTTGGCATTCTTAGAAATATCAATTGACTTTTCTCTAGCTGCTATACCTCTGTGTTCAATGACTACGATAGGCAATAATTAAAATTAACATTCCTTTAAATTTACTTCCTTTGCAAATAAGTCATTACCCACCATAGAGTCATTGTTGAATATGCACATATCTATCATATGTGAAAGAGAGTTCTATACACGGATTGATAGTAATGAACAAACACGTGTTGTCTGCCACCAGGAACCAAACAATATTATTCCCGAAGAGTCTCAATGATACACAATGTAGTCACAGATAAGCCCTTCTTCGTCATTCGTATTCCAATGAGCTAATAGTCATTTTCGATTTCTCTTTCAGAAAGAAAAAAAAAATTAACACTTTAAACAAAGTTCACGTTCCGCATTGAAGAATGCATTTTAGGGAAACCATCAGGTCTTGCACCTAGTACTTGCTCCAGCTCCAGAATTACAATTTAAGTAAGTAAAGAACACTCTTTAATATAATGACCGGCTGACCAATTCTAAATTAGAAAGTAGGCCAACATCAATTCCAGTCACGTGTGTGTGTGTGTGCAACAAAATGAGATACTTTGATGCGAATTAAAGAGAACAAAAAAACTCCTTATCTATAATGTTCGATTTGAGGCTCATTTTCTTCCGGAAAAGCTATGCGCGTTCACCTATAAAAGGGCTTATGGTAGGAATGTTTGTCGTTAAAATATACATAGGGCTCAAAGGCGAGTGAAGTACATATAAATTTCTTCAGTTTTCAATTTCTGTGCACGAAGACAAATCTCCTCGTAAAACTAACTCATTTCTGATCGATTCAAGAAATCATCTTGGCGTGTCACTTAAACCTTCATGACATAATTTACTTTTAAACACCTGACAAGAATACTAAAGCACTGTTCACACTTTTAACTAGAGCAAAGAGAACGTCAAGAAGAACAAAAACCCCGTGAATAAGAATCGCTTTTTAAATGAACACAAAATATAGAGCAATGAGATTTTAAAGAGATAAGATAAATTTATTCTTAAAAGAAAACTTACATTGTTGTATGTACCTTAGCAATGGCAGATAATATCATCGTTTAAGCATATGAATGCACCTCCACCTTCAGCGTTTTGGCAGGCTTTCAAAAGGCTAAGATAACAAAGCTGATTTCTGAAAAGAATTTATTAGACAATTAATGGAGCTATGAGATCATTTGGTTGATAGTACAAAATTAAGGACACCCCGTCTTTCCGATCGACTTGCTTTCTGTGAACATTATTGCAGAAGTAGTAAATAGCACCAAAAACGTCGTATTTTACTATATGAACAAACCATAATTGTGTCGTGACTTCCAGTAAAAAATCTTCATAAAACTAGTTTCTGTTTTGGATGATAAAATATCAGTTCTAATATCAATTTGGCAGAAAACTGGAAAAATTCTTGTTTTTTTGATGTGATCTTAACAGCTTCACACACTTCAACCGAATCCACTTATGTTTACGCTTTCATACTCATTTATTCAGCTCCCAATACTTACATACTTACTTAAGGTGGCGCTACAGTCCGGGGTGGACCAGGGCCTCAACCAACAAGCGTCTTCCAGCCGGCTCGGGTCCTAGCTAGCTGTCTCCAGTTTCGCACCTTTTACGCTGTCCACCTAAACTGCGCTGTCCCACGGGGTTCGATTCAAAGACTTTCCGGGTCGGAGAATTAATGTTCATTCGCTCTAGGTGACCCACCCATCTGAGTCGTTGGCTTTTCACTTTTGTGGCAAGGTCAGTGCCGCCCATACAGTTCGTTGTTGTATCTTCTTCTCCATTCCCCATCTATGCAGACGGGACCGAAAATCACCCGGAGAATTTTCCTCTCAAAGCAGCCAACGCGTTCTCATCCATCGTTAGCAGTATCCAGCCTCTGCACCATATGTACATCAGGACCGTTTAGTTGCTCGAGAGAGGGCTTTGCTTCTCAATTGCCTTCTTAGCCCAAAGAAACAGCGGCAATAGTAATTCTTCGTTTGATCTCAGCACTGGTATCGTTAACTGAGTTTATAGCGGATCCTAGGTAGACAAAGTCTCTGACCACCTCAGAATTATAGCTGTATATAGTGACGTTCTGTTCGAGACGTCGATGATGGGTGTTCTTTCTTGTTGACAGCATATATTTCGCTTTGCTTTCATTCACTGTTAAACCCATCTTCTTGAATTCATTCCACCACTGACATCACGCTTTGTTCATCCGATTATGTCAATGTCGTCAGCGTACGCGAGTAATTGGACGGACTTTTGAAAGATTGTGCCACTAGTGTTGACGTGAGAGTTTTGCACTATTCTTTCCAGAACGATGTTTAAGAAGTCGCATGACAACACGCCACCTTGCCTAAAACAAAGCCTTTTTTGACATCAAAGGTGTCGGTGAGGTCTTTGCCGATCTTGATGGTGCAGCGTGCATTCTACATCGTCATCCTGCACAAACGGACGAGTTTGGGAGGGATGCCAAAACTAGACATTGCTCTATATATAGCTCGTCTCTATAGATGCTGTCATATGCGGCCTTTAAATCGATGAAAGGTGGTCGGTATCGATTTGAAACTCCTGGGTTTTTTCCAAGAATTGCCTTAGTGAGAATATTTGGTCGATGGTGGACTTCCCTGACCTAAAGTCACACTGATATGGACCTTTCAGGTTGTTGACCAATTGCTTCAGGCATTCGAAAATTATGGCAGAGAAGATCTTGTGGGCGGCGTTAAGAAGACTTATGCTTCTGTAGTTGGTGCAGTCCAGAAGAGCGCCTTTCTTGAGGATCGGCCAAACAATGCTGAGGTTCCAATCATCGAACATGCTTTTCTCTGACCATATTTTGCAGATGAGATGGTGCATACTCCTAACCAATTCATAGCCAGCCGCTTTGAATAGCTCAGACGCGAGGCCATCAGCTCCAGCAGCTTTATTGGACTTAAGTCTAGATATAGCTATCTTTACTTCGTGGATGGAATTGTTGGCCTACGTGTCGTCCAGGTTCTGCATGGTAGTGGAATTCGGAATGTCTTCGCCGTTATATAACTGGCGGAAATGATTTTTCCGGTTCTACTACGATGTTCCCCTGATCATTCTTGCAGGCTTCGGTTCGGGCCGTGTAACCCTGGGAGGTTCTTTTTACTTTTTGGTAAGACTTCGGAGCTTCATTCTTGCGATGGCATCCCTCTATTTCCTCGATGGCGTGCTTCTCATGCTCTTTCTCTTTCCTTCTTAGAAGCTTGTGTTCCTCTCTCCTCTTCTGCTCGTAGAGATCGCAAGCAGCTCTGGTCGTTCTATGCAGCGCCGCTTCGTATGCCTGTTGTTTGGCTGCATGTACTTGCTGGCATTCTTCGTCGAACCAGGGGTTTCACTGTGGTGGTCGTGCGAGGTCCAGCACTTCAGAGTTGGCATCTCTGATGCTCTGATGGCTTCCTGGCAATTGGTGGCATAGGATTATTTAAGAAAGCGCTATCTGGTGATTCTTTGCGAATGTAGCCACCCGACGACGTTGAAGTTCCTCACAGTATTTCCCTGTTTGGGGTTTGGTCTAGATATCCGTACCATTTCCTTGGCTGCAATGAGGTAGTGGTCCGAGTTAATGTCAGCTCCTCGGAACTTTCGGACATCCTTGATACTGGAGGGGTGCCTTTCGTCGATCGCAATGTGGTCAATCTGGTTGGCGGTTGATTGACCATGTAATTCGCCATGTCTCCTTGTGTATATTGAGATGCGGGAACTGTCTACTAGATACTACTATGATTTGCCCCACAGGTGGTGTCGTGCAGGCTATATCTACCGATTGTGCCACCAAAGATGTCCAGCTCCCAATCCAAGAAGGGTAGCAGCCTGACAAACAGCAGCCTTCCATCCTTTACGATCCTGAGCACGCTGCTTCCCGTCATTTCCTAGAGCAAGCTTTCTGGTCATCCGAGATGGCTTGAACTTTAAACCGAAAGTTCAGTCTTCTTTGTTCTTTCGGTCTTGGGATTCAATATTCAAAGATTAGTTCGATGAGGCCAAACCAATATAGTAAACTTGTTTTGGTTTTCTGAAGTTCATCCACATTTTGATACAGCTCATAGAGTTTACGGCTATATTCTCCTCTAATTGCCCTTATCGCACACAAGACCAAATATCCGTCAAAGAATTTTCTTTGGAAAGAGCCCAGTTTCTGCTTTATTTTTCTGCTTATTTATTGCCCAACACTGCTTCTCCTCGCTGAAACCATGTGCGTGTGCGTATTCGGAAATAAGTTCGGAAAGAGCATTTCCCTACTTGCATCGTGTAATTTAAAATGTCACTCGACCTAGCAGGATCAGTTTTCCCGGGATCCCAAGTTCAGCCAACGCCATATAGACCCAATGACGACGAAAACTGCCATATGTGGCTCTAAAGTCGATGAATAGATGGTGCGAGTCTCGACTCAGAATTTTTTCCTTTCCCAGGTTTTGCTTGAGAGTGAAGATTTGGTCTATGGTTGATGTGCCTGGCTGGAAGCCACACTGGTACTTGGAAATTATAGTGTTGCATAACGGCTTAATACCCTCATAAATCTCGTTGAATAGAATCTTGTATGCTTCGTTAATGCCTCGATAGTTCTTGCAGGGCATATGATCGCCTTTTTTGTAGATGGAACATATTGAGATAGTAGACCAGTCATCGGCCTTGCTTCCACCCAAACTTTAGTTGATGATTTTCTGGATACACTCTTTCAACACATCCCCTCCGTACTTGAAGAGCTCCGGTGGTAACCCATCAGATCTAGCAGCCTAGCAAATCTAGCTCTTCTTTACTGGGTGGAGGTACAGGCTCTTCATTGACTGGATGTGGGTTCATTCCTTGTTCTATTTCTCGCTGTACCAGATGCAATTAAGCAGCTGCTTCAAATGCTCCTTGAATACATGTATTCTTCCCTGTGCTTCAGCGACTAGGTTACCTTTGCTGTTTCGAAGACCCTGCGTTTTGGACTTAGAATTAGAAGCCAGTTGCTTGGCTTTCTAAGCAAAATTTTTGGGTGTTGTTTTGATCGTGAGACTCTTTGATCTCCTTAAGCTCCTCTCTTTTTCCATCGCGTTCGCGATACTTATACCACTGGTTGTTGGCACCGGGGTCAGGTGAACACACAGCTGAGAGCTTCTCACTCAAATAACTTCTGTAAGTTCTGGTGACCCTAGGTATGCTAGGGTGACTAACATCGAATTTCTTTTCATTTGACGGTCGATCTCTAAGCCTTGCTGCAACAAGATTGACATACTTACTTACTTAAGGTGGCGCTACAGTCCGGGGTGGACCAGGGCCCCAAGCAACAAGCTCATTTCAGTCGGCTTGGTTTCTAGCTGGCTGTCTCCAGATTCGCACACCAAGTTGGTTGAGGTCCTCTTCCTCTTGCCTTGCGCCAATTAGCACATGGTTGATTTGGTTTACGTATCGAGTATCGACCATCAAGGAACACCACGTAGTTTTGTGGACTCTTATTCATGGAAACCTAGTCCTACTTATCATTGTATTACGAGTTTTTGAAAGTTCTATCATAGTCCAGTAACCTTGTAGTTTCAAAGTTTAGAGACCTTGCGTCAGGTCCGTTAGTTCTGATTTTTTGCTGAGTTGTTTATGATGTTGGCCTAGTATTAAATCTGATTTTTCGACCTCGAGCGCCGAACGCAACATTGGTAAAAATCCAAAAAACCGCGAATTTTTCGCGGTTTTTTCACTTATTGGCTATTTTAACCATTACGCCTTAACTTTCGAATAAAACATTGCTCTGCGATTTCAACCTTACTAAATTTGCTTCAATTTGAGTCCAAAGCCGGTTCTGTAGACATAACGGTTTCCAAGGGACGGCATTTCAAAATATAGCAATACAAAATTTAAAACAACAAGTAGTATATAAAACAGTATAATAACAAAAACATGGTCTTTGACATATGCTGCATCAAAGCAATAGAGCGTGTAGATTGGGCCAAAAGAAGAAAACAATAGTACCGGATGGGGGGTATATATCCCCCCGTTTAGGCGGGAGGGGCAATTTTAAGAAAAGTTGACTTCAAATAGAAAAATAACCATAAAAATACAATGGTAATATCTGGATGAAAATCCATTCCTCATCTCAAAGCCAGAAATCCATTCTTTAATTTTTTTTTAAATAAAGTTTTTTTAGCTGATAGTTTTTGAAAAATTTACTTTCAAACTCAAAATTTTGAGAAAAAGACGATTTTTTTTTGTTAGTCAATTTTGTTTTTTTTATTTAATGGTATTAAGTACTATTTTTTATTTTGGTTTTCAATGCCCTTATTAATTCTTAGTTACAAACTGAAAACCAAATGCTAAAATGACTTCTAGTTTTTGAGAAAACTGAAATTAACATGATCAACTTCACTGTTTTCAGTCTAGTATGCTTTTTCTTCGAGGTGGGAGGGCTCTGCCTCAGATGCGGTAGTTCTGATTTTTTGATGAGTTGTTTATGATGTTGGCCTTAGCAATAATCCAAGTTTTCGACCTCGAGCGCCGAACGCAACTTTGTGAAATACGCAAAAAACCGAGAAATTTTCGCGGTTTTTTCAGTTATTGGCTATTTTAACCTTTAAGGCCTGGTTTTCGATTATAACTTTGCTCTACCATTTCAAAATAATTAAATGGGCTTCAATTTGAGCTTAAAATCAATTCAAATTGTGAAATTTTTCATCAACTTTTGAACTAAGAATGCTGCAAATCGAATTGAAGGGGGCTTATTCACCCCTTGTGTGAAATCGTTTGCCCCTTTTCAATGATTTTTTTATACTGGGTAGCGTGTCATGTTGGCTTTATTTTAAGATCTTAATCATGAACATCGGATGAGTAGAAACGGAGTTATGATTTTTTAAAGTCAACCATATAAAACTCGAACTAAAACAGTACTCAGTTCAGTACCCACCATTGAGTTATCTGAAGCGAATGTTTTAGTTCGAGGTTTATATGGTTGACTTTAAAAAATCATAACTCCGTTTCTACTCATCCGATGTTCATGATTAAGATCTTAAAATAAAGCCAACATGACACGCTACCCAGTATAAAAAAATCATTGAAAAGGGGCAAACGATTTCACACAAGGGGTGAATAAGCCCCCTTCAATTCGATTTGCAGCATTCTTAGTTCAAAAGTTGATGAAAAATTTCACAATTTGAATTGATTTTTAGCTCAAATTGAAGCCCATTTAATTATTTTGAAATGGTAGAGCAAAGTTATAATCGAAAACCAGGCCTTAAAGGTTAAAATAGCCAATAACTGAAAAAACCGCGAAAATTTCTCGGTTTTTTGCGTATTTCACAAAGTTGCGTTCGGCGCTCGAGGTCGAAAACTTGGATTATTGCTAAGGCCAACATCATAAACAACTCATCTAAAAATCAGAAATACCGCATCTGAGGCAGAGCCCTCCCACCCCGAAGAAAAAGCATACTAGACTGAAAACAGTGAAGTTGATCATGTTAATTTCAGTTTTCTCAAAAACTAGAAGTCATTTTAGCATTTGGTTTTCAGTTTTTAACTAAGAATTAATAAGGGCATTGAAAACCAAAATAAAAAATAGTACTTAATACCATTAAATAAAAAAAAAAAATTGACTAACAAAAAAAAATCGTCTTTTTCTCAAAATTTTGAGTTTGAAAGTAAATTTTTCAAAAACTATCAGCTAAAAAAACTTTATTTAAAAAAAAATTAAAGAATGGATTTCTGGCTTTGAGATGAGTAATGGATTTTTGTCCAGATATTACCATTGTATTTTTATGGTTATTTTTCTATTTGAAGTCAACTTTTCTTAAAATTGCCCCTCCCGCCTAAACGGGGGGATATATACCCCCCATCCGGTACTATTGTTTTCTTCTTTTGGCCCAATCTACACGCTCTATTGCTTTGATGCAGCATATGTCAAAGACCATGTTTTTGTTATTATACTGTTTTATATACTACTTGTTGTTTTAAATTTTTTATTGCTTTATTTTGAAATGCCGTCCCTTGGAAACCGTTATGTCTACAGAACCGGCTTTGGACTCCAATTGAAGAAAATTTAGTAAGGTTGAAATCGTAGAGCAATGCTTTATTCGGAAGTTAAGGCGTAATGGTTAAAATAGCCAATAAGTGAAAAAACCGCGAAAATTTCGCGGTTTTTCTGATTTTTACCAATGTTGCGTTCGGCGCTCGAGGTCGAAAAATCAGATTTAATGCTAGGCCAACATCATAAACAACTCAGCAAAAAATCAGAACTACCGGACCTGACGCAAGGTCTAATGTATATAGTTACTGGACTATCAGTAGGAGGCCATATAATTCTTCTCTTCGTGGAGGCCGTGCCTATACAAACTCATCGGCCAAAGGTGTATTCCTTTCCAATTTGGATATTGGGGTCTCCGAGCAAAATTTTTGCATCGTACTTCACGCAGACGGGAGTGGTTTGAAGCCCCATAAACCAAAAAATTGAATCGAAACGAATTTCAAGGTTTTGATTAAAAAAATTGTCTTTCACAATGCAGAACAATTTTGCGAGTTTATAATTTGCCAGTTCTTTGTTTGCGGGATTTTGTTATTGCGAGATTACTAAAAGCAGTGGGATCCTACCACGGCTATATGTGTGTCGCAAACCGTTCTTTGTATCATACCTATAATCCTGTCCATAGCATCTCCTGGATTGCAGTAATGCTTGCCATATACCGAGTGAGGACAGATTTAAGTTTTTGAGTTGCACCTTTGATGTAAAGAGTTCGCAAGCATGGAATACATACTTTCGTTCTCGTTATCCGTTGACGTACTTGGTTTTGTGGCTTTGTGAGGGTTATCCTTATCCGAGGCTCCTCGTGTCAATTTTACTTAAGGGTCCAATACTAAAGTTATTTATACTGGGCCCATATCTTCTGAACCATTTTCAACTGAAATTTGACATTTTAGAAGTTCATTTTTGACTGAAATTTATATATGTTGTACAGCAAAATTATACCTTAGCAAATAACTTAGCTTAACTCCTCTCACTTTACCATCAAGTCTGCATATAATTTACTTATAATCAGATTTGCAGACATTGGAGTTGGAGTTAAAAATGCTTTAGAATATTAATGTGATTCTAGTCAGGTAGAAAGTCTACTTACACGTACTTTTCATAAATTTTTCTGAAAATAAAAACGACCAAGACGAGAAATGATCGATTGTCATAAAAACATTTATGTGCAATGTAGTTGGGAGCTATGTATATAGCTATACCCTACCGCACGGTGCCGAAAGCAAACCGACTGACAGCTCAAAATTACGTTGTTTCTTCCAGCAGACATATCATATTTGCCCCTGCGCCTATACTCGTATATATGCATATAAGTACATAATTCTGTGACGCCTTAGAATGTATTCCACTCCCTTTAGTTAGAAATTTTTTTTTCAACTAAAAAATTCATTCAAGAATAAAACCGCATCCGAAAGTCAATGTGCAAAATTCAATTTCACTTGGAAACAGCTTAAACCGATTCGAAGAATATATGTATAAAATGAACGAGAGCCAGATTTACATAGATACTCAGAAGGCAATTTATCACCGTTTTGGTCATTTGCATGAGGAATGCATATAAAAAAGTCTATCAATGGAAATAGAAACCTGTGCCTGCAGGAATTGGGAGGGTATTACTGGTTAAAAATAATAATTTACTACCGGCGCTTACTTATTCTTCATCTTGGATACAAAAATAAGCAAACAAAAAAAAAATGAATAAAGAAAAATTATTGTTGAAGTGAAAAATGTATGCAAATTAATTGCTCAATTTGATTGAGCTATCTATAGTTTGAAGAACTTTTTACGGAGACCAGGGCCAGGGATAAACAATGAAACAGAAAGGAAATGATTTCTGAAATATTTTAATAATCATAATGCACCTGAATATAATTATTATATAGGCCATAAAATAACAGATTCTTCAAATATGATACAATTTTTTTTAAATATATTTAATCTGTTTACCAAAGTATTAAGATGGTAGATGATCTATGTGTTGGTAAAAACAATCACAATAAAAACATAAATGTTAAAAATACAGCCAAGTTCTTATATGTACAAGAAACCTGTGCGTAAAAAGTCAGCCCAAAAAAGTAATGAGATCTAAAATATATGCCAAGTTTTAAGTTCATAAAGTTTAATATCAAATATCTTAAGTAGATTAATATCGAAACAATTCCAAATCATGACAGAAATTTGGAATTTAACGATAACTGATTAAAATTTGGTGGGTTCACTGGTCAAGTTTTCATACATTTAAAATTTGTGATTAAGTATTTAAGAGAAAACTTGCCAAGTAAATCCACCAAATTTTAATCAGTAATCATTAAATACCAAATTTCTGTCATGATTTGGAATTGTTTCGATATTAATCTACTTAAGATATTTGATATTAAACTTAATGAACTTAAAACTTGGCATATATTTTAGATCTCATTACTTTTTTTGGCTGACTTTTTACGCACAGGTTTCTTGTACATATAAAAACTTGGCTCTTTTTTTAACATTTATTTTATTGTTGTGATTTCACTCCTTTTTGCAAAGATTTATTTTGCCATGTAAAAATCAAGCCCTACCGCTCATAATAATTTTTTTTTTAAGTTGAAATTAGATAATTAAAAGTTTTGGTTGAAACCAGATGGTTTTATGGACCTTTTGTCTCTTTGTTTAAACAATTTTATCTGTGTTTTGAAGTCCAGTCAGTTGGCATTTAAAATGGGTACGTTCAGTCGACCCAAGGGAATTAATATTCTGTCAACTGCATTCATTGAACGTAAGGTAACAAGGTTTTTCTTAAATGTACAATTTTTATTTCAAACCATTTCATTAAGAAAGTATATTATTTTTATCTGAGAAACACTTAACACCTGCAATAAACCCTTTTCGAGTTGTAATAAATAAGCTTTTTGAAAAAAGTTTTTCAGAACTATTTATTTGATTTTGGTATTAGCGAGCCAAATGTATAAAAAAAATAACAAATCTTACAAAACTTATAATTTTTCAATATTTTTACTTATCATTCAGTTTGTCATTTTCTTTTTCTTACCACACAATGGTAAAAACGAACGTGCAAAAAATAAACAAACCACAAAAAAAAATAAAGTTCAGCTTACTGTTCAGTGAAAAATATAATCAGTTGATATTCTGACACAAGTTCACTTGACTTGATACTAAGGAATAATTTTTTCTACTTTTGCCTTAATTCGAAAGCAATATCTTGACATCTGACCAATTAGAGACTAGAAACTTGTGGCTTAATTTCTAGTCCCTTGGTTCGTCTGAACGTACCCAATAAAACAATTTGCGATCATTTACTGCCTTTTCAGCCAGTAAAAGTGTTGTTTTTTTTGTAAATATTTGTTTTCAAGGACTTGTACCAGATACAGTGATCAACCAAAGTTTTTGTGTTTTTACCTACAATACATAGGTATCAACTACCAGGGTTTGAAAACCTTAAGCAAATTGTTAGCTTTAGCCCTCATTTAATTCACAAGTCAGTAATGGACTAGTGAGTTATAAGATATTTAATCATAAGATCTTCGTGATTTGTGAATAGAAAAATTATTAACTCACAAGCTCTTTGGGATTTTTGAATTGGAGAATATTATTTTATTCACAAGCTCTTTGGGAATTGCGGATTGGAACAATATTCAATTCATTAGCTCTTTTGGAAGAATTGTAGATTTAGGTGTTTAATTCTTAAGCCCTTTTGGGTTGAGATTTTTATAACTCAGAACGCACCATCATTTGAACTTATTTAATAACCCCTTCCAGTCCTGTGTTGTCTGTGTCAAAGGCTATTTATACACTGTACATAAGCACAGAAGATCATTATTTTCTTTTTTTAAAGCCAAACATAACGGCCATACGATTTTGTTTAGCAATTGTGTAGGCATATACAATCTTATATTTCTCAAAAATGGGTCCACAACTCTTCCTTAGAAAAAACAAACAATCGATAAATTACTATAAGGCAGGTACCTAACTTTGGATGGCAAACCATTTTTCCTCCCAAAGACCGATTTAAATTTGGATAGTGCAAAAGCTGAAGTGACCCAAATAAGGCCCACCTTATTTTTGATGTGTAAACATCTTAGCGCTCGGTATGGGTAAAATTGAAAATCGGATGTAACGGATATGGGCTCACGGTTCCGTTTGGAACCATTTTGTTTGTTGTAGGTAAGTAGAACTCTGTAAACTCGAATAGGTAAGGTAGTTTTCATTTTATACCTAATGGTTTTGGTATTTGCTAAGTGGAGTGAATTCCTTACACCCCGACTCCACAGTAGATAATTTCTCTCAGAATGTTCGTCTTGACATTAAATATCTAATGGAGTCACTCCGTTTCATATCTTGATTGGATGTCAAGATGCAATCATATCTTGACAGAGATATTTGACATATATTTTGCCAGGTGAAAATTTTGTTGCTTTTTTTTCTAGAAATTTAATTTTTATTTCATTATTTTGTATCCATATGCTGCTTTTGATGTTATTCTCTGCAATCGCGGGTGGCAATTTTGGTTTGTGATATTAAGTGTTATTTGCAATTTCTTGATTTGAAATGTTATAACATGATTTGCCAAGAGGCGCATTCTTTTATGTTTCTCTAGTTGGCTGTGTGTTAATGTGTCAAAAAGAAGTGTTGTAATGTCATATTTAAAAAAGTTACTTTGAGTTACTTTTCATTTAGGAACGACAAAAGCTAAAAATATGGCTGATCTGTCAAACAAATTGGATGAACAAAAATTCGAAATAGATTAGGAATTAAAAATCAAGAAGAAATCGTGATTTCATTATTGAAAAGAACTTATATCAGCACTTCAAAAATGCATAAATTTTTCAAATTAAATTTCATTTAACTTCATTCTAGCACAAAATTGAATTTTTAAGCAAAAATAGTTAAAATTTTTTTTATCATTCATTACTTGCACAAATTTCTTTACTACAAATCGATCAAATCAGATAAAAAATCTCGCAAAACCTGGAAAATATTTCCAAACTCACTATCGACGGTAAAATCAATAAAAATAAAAATATATTAGCATTATATTTTGCCCAAAACTGATCTGATCTGGATTGTATATGCATACGTGTATTACAAAAACAACACAATCCGACCTTGCTTTTGGATTTCGATTTGCAAATTAATTCTGACCATATACCCTTTGTACTTTTTTGCAAAAATGAGTTTTTTCTCTCACAGGTAGATGGCTTTTTGTGTTGAAGATAGGGAGAAAATAGAGAATAGAGTAGAGAGAAAATACAGAAATAAAAGGATAAACGGGGATCGGATAGGTATATAACACTCTTGTCACACTGGAATCCTGTTTGTTTTATTATGATAATGTAATCCGGATCAAAAATGAGATCAATTCCAAACTGAACGATCGAGAAGCAAACAAAAGATAACTCAAAATGAAAACATCGTGATTTCAGCTGCTTTTGACGAATTAACCATTTCAACTCAGTATCAAAGAGATGAGTAGGAAAAATGTACTCAAAGTTACTTTTTGACGCTTTAAATTTGAATCCCGGAACAACTTTGTGACGTCATAAAGTTTTCTCGGAAGGTGTTTTTTAATGGGTAAATTCATTATAATTTGTGTCGTGCAACCATTTTGTTTTAGCGCTTGTATTACAAATTCCTAATTTTTGCCATACGTGGTAATGGCCGGATCCCTTACCTTCAGGTGAAAACGAATGTTTACACATCTTCCACGCGAGTGCCGGTACTCACAATTTTTTTTTTCTTTAATAACTTGAATATCTTATGCAATATTTTTGTGAGCTAAATAATATAGACATTAGTTTTATTATGTATCAGAAAATAGAAAATTTAGAAATTATATTTTTCGAGCATTTTGAAAAACCTTATGTTGGGTCTAATTGAAAACACCGGTTGCTTATAAGGGTCATATATTTTTCTTTGAAACTGCTCCGGCTAAATTAAAATCAGTTTTAAATCAAAACTTAGAAAAAGGCAGAATCTTTGATATTTTTGTTTTGTTCAATTGTTTATTCAGAAAGAAAAAAAAAAACCGCCTTCTTACTTCAAAAATCTTAAAATAAATAAATTAATTTTAAATGAAGAAAAACAGCCTTCTTAACTAGAAAACCCATACAAATTTATTCACATCCCCCTGAGCAGTCGAAAGCTCGTCATCGGCAGTTAAATTTGACATTTTTCTTGAAACCAAACAAAAAATGAAATGAAATCTTTCATATACCCAGTCAATTTTTTGTTGGGCCTTGTTGGAAACATGGAAGACTTTTGTTTATAAAATTATGAACAAAAACCAAGCTAGTGTATAGAAATTAAATTAAGAAACAATTACTTTACGCTTAAATATATTTTACCATAAAAATTAAAGCCCGAACAAAATTTGCCGAAAAAGTTAAAATTTATTGAATCGTTTTTTTTTTTTGTAAAACAACGCGTAGGCCTCACTCCACAAACTCGTTTCGATTGCCAAATTTAAACAGGAATGCAGCAATAGACTTTTTTTGGTGTTGTCTGAGTTGGAATGGAACAGGACTTATTGGTTGGGTGTATTATATTATTATATTTGAAAACATCCTACTGGATTTTTTTTTCAAATTATTTAACAGGTTTTTAATACTTTTAAGATTATTTAAAAAAGTATTTTCACTTTTATAAATAAAACGGTACACACAAATGTTAATAAAACCGTAGAAGAAACTTCCATTTTTATCAACAACCGCTACAACCGATTTTGACACGATTCAAAACTAGTTTTAATATAAAACTAGTTCTATAGGGATTTCGAGTGGTAGGTTTTGAACATATTGGTATTATTCAAACAAAAATTGACATCTAAAACTCTGATTTCCAGTTTTAGATGTCAATTTTTATTTGAATAATACCTATATGTTCAAAACCTACCACTCGAAATCCCTATAGAACTAGTTTTACATTAAAACTAGTTTTGAATCGTGTCAATAATAGGGCTGTTAGTATTTGCTTAAATTTCAAATACAAATTTAAAACAAATGAATTATTTTAATATTTGTTTTTGAAGGGACTAAGGCATTCATTTCATATCTCGATTATTGGTTTTATTTTATAAATTTATGATAGAATAAGCTCTGTGTTCTTTTTCTCTAAATCAGAAACGTTGCCATTGAAGACAAAAATTAAATTTCGAACCACTTGAGTTAAGTTATTTTTATCCAAGCCAATTCTCTAATTTCACTGTCAAGAGTGTGGGAACTAGTCCCACATAAGTTACAAATTGGATTTACCCAAACTGATATCGCATACAAAGCTTACCCTACAATATGCTAAACGTCGCTACTTAAGTAAGGTGTAACAGATGAATGACAAAAAAGTACGCACTTTGAGTGACAGACATCAGGTGGAAAGCACTATTTCCAACTAAAAAATTCTTTTAACAAAGTTTCCTTTGAAAAATGAACTTCACTTCGTGTGATTGCATTATCTTATGTGACACCAAGAATTCCATTTTTTGACAGAAGCTAAAAATGGCACTGAAATCTAAACAGAATTTGCTTTGAATTAAATTATCGATTCTAAATAATATAGTACATACATATGTACCTATTTGGTATTTTACGATAAAGAAATTGTCGGAAAGAATCAAGTAGATATATCTTTGCATACCATACATGCCAAACATCGTGCCGCTGTTACTGCTGCTGTTGCCTCAGCAACAGCTGAATGAATCTGCAGAGTGATTGACGTATAAGTCAGACAATCATACCACACCTTCGGTTTTCTACTCTATATATACGCCATCGTGACCCAATATAGTTACAAAAGTCCCATCTATATCGCTGAATAGTTCCAAATATCATTATGCTTTGTGCGACCAAAGAACAAATTCTGATGAGTACGTGAAGAATTTATAAAGAAGCCTAACAGCCATTTGTTTGACAAAATCGCAAACGATTTATGCGCAATATTTTAAACGGTATCCAGTTCTGTTTTTGTTAACTGCTGCTGCTGCAACGAATGATAAATCAATTTTTGGTGATTTGATTTCATTCAGTAAAAACATTATTTTGTAATTTAATGTATGATCATATATGAGTTTTCACATTAATGATCTAAGAATTACTGATGTGAGGATGAGAGTTAAAATCTTCGTCCCCCAAGACTGACTTAGCTGCATCGTAGTCTACGCGTAGCTGGAAAGGAAATTCGCCTATTGCAAGGCAGTTATGTGCGTGTTTCATTGGTTTATCAGAATTCGACGAATTAGCGATCGGCCGAGCACGCAACTTATCTGGCTAGTGCTTAACTCGTAATGACAATACATCCTCTTTTTCCTATTGAAAATATTTGGTAATTACTTGGGTACTCTTTTAAATTGAACGATTTTTTAAGAAGTGCAATTTTTTTCAACACCTAATAAATATACTAAGAGGAGCTTTTGGAGGTTATTTTACCATGATCATGATATTTATTATTAAAGAAAAACGGGAGTGTGTGCAAATTAGTCCAGTGCATTTGTGCTCAAAAGGGCCCTTAGCGAGAAAATTGTGGAGTCGTTCTGATTTTCTTCCAGTTTTTTTAGAGGGTGCTGAATTCGATGGTGAGGCTTACAATTAAAAGTTTTTCACTTACGGCTTGAAATCTATCAATGATTCGTAAATTTCATCAAGATACAATTGCAAGTATATACATAATTTCAAATCTCTGTTTAAGGGTTTTTTTTTGTGACAGCCAATTTGGACTCAAGCGCTAGTGGAAAATTGACGTATTTTTCCTGTTTCTGAAAATCCACTCGAAAATATTTGACTTTTTATCTCTGGCATGAACCAAAATATACTTTTATGAATCTAAAATTTTGAAAAAAAAGATACGTTTTTAATGCTCAAATAAATTTGTATGGTCATTCTCAAGTATTAATATTTTCTTTCAAATTTTTATCTTTTAATTTTAGATTATTTTAAATGATTTTCGAAAAATTGACCTAAAAGGAAAATTATTTAAAATCAAAGAAAGCACGTAGAATAATGTGCTACGGTATTTTTGAAAGCCAATATTCAATTCTTTTATTTAATTTTTAATAAAAGCTACCTTTGGATGGGAAACTATTTAAAAAAAATTGTTATTAAAGGTATACCCTCCAAAGAACCATTTTTTAAATTTTCGATTCTCTTCAAAACGGTATGACTGATTTCAATATTTTCTTATACAGAAACTTCCAAAAAATATAAATAGTATTGTGTACCAAAATTTTGTTTAAAAATATTTTTTGAGCTTTTAAGAAATATTTCAATTTTTTTTTGAAAATTAAATAAAGGGTCTGCCAATTAACTTTTTTTTTTTTTGAAAATGCTATAAAAAAAAATACTGATTTTGGTCCAGAGGCATAATTGCGCCATTTTTCTTCGAGTGGCCGTTACAGTCAATGGTGATCATTATCGGGCCATGTTGAACGAATTTTTGTTAACAAAAATTGAAGAGGAGGATATTGGCAACATTTGGTTTCAACAGGACGGCGCACAGTGGAACGATCAGTATAAATTTCTGGTCATGAGGTGATTTTTTTTTTTGTGATATGAACATAGTTCTTATATGTGATGTTTTGAAAATTGTCCACTCTTTCATAAGCTATAAAATTTTTGTTTGATAACATAACGGTTTTCATGACATAATGGCTTAAGTTAACACTTTTTTTGTAAGCCGAAAAAAATGTTATATTAGATATTTTTTGTTTTTCGAGTCTTTCATTCAATTTTTAAGATAACTCAATGAAATAAATTTTGTTCTACTAAGGAAGATTAGTTTAAAACAATAAAAAAATAAAATAAAATTACAGATTGGTCCATTCGAAAACACCTGTTTTTAAAGTTACTTTAAAAAAAAATATCTAGAACTTCCAACAAGCTTTTAAAAAAATGCTTACATATGCCTGCTTTCTAATTCACCTTTAAGGAATTTCATGCCATCGGTGAATAATATTTAACAAGAATTGGATCCGACCGGATCCGACCCCGCTAACCTATGAGCTTTAAAAAATCTCTAACTTTTATACTGGTCATTGCTCAAATTTCTTCTTTTTTTTTGTAAAAGAAACCAAAATATACTTTTACAGTATTTTTAGGTGTGCTGAACTCAAATCCAAAGTCAGAAAAATTCTATCACGTCACGTTTCTGGGATATAACCGTTTGAAAATTGAAAATATCCGTTTTTCGCTGTTTTCGTAACAGCGCTTTAACATAACCTATGTTAAAGCGTGAGATTACTTGTTTGAACGAAATGTGTAACGGTTTTTAGAAGAACAACATTTTTTCTTTTAAATTCCTTTCAAATCTTTCTGGTATCTCTTTTCTTCTCCGAGAAATCCATCAGATCCGAATGACGATATCGAGAGTGAAAATAGCATTTAAAGCTTATTTTAGATTTTGAATACTATTCTTTTGTTTTTAAATTTACTTCAACCTGTTTTTCATTTATCTATTGCATGTCTTAATTTTCCACAATTTTCTTAAAGAAATTTTGTGAAATAAAATGAATGCTATTATATAATTCTAAGGCTATTTATTTGGATTTAAAATTATTTATGTTAGTTTTCAGCAGTTTGTATCGGGAAACAATATTTGAAATTGATTGATTTTTAAAAGCGATATTATGTATATTGTACGTACATATGAACATAGATTCATGTAATACATATATAATACTTTTATAAATATTCTAGAGAGGGGTATTTGAAATGTTCTTAAGAGAAAAAATATCATTTTCTCTTATATAACAGTTGAAGAAAGGCTCATTTTCAAAATTGTGCATCATTTTGATAAAAAAAACCATAGTATTGGATACAATCATAAGTATCTACCTACCTTACCTATAGTTAAAACAGATAGACAATTTTTTTTTAGTTTTGATCTACTTTTATAGATTCAATTTTTGAGGATTTTTAAATTTATCGGTAATGGGTATATGAATCTCAACAAAACAAATTAAAATTTTTATTACTTGATTATTTGAGAAACAATTTTTTAACTAAAGATGTTAGTATTTAAAATTTAAATTAATATATAGTAAACTTTAAAATTCCATTTCTTATGCTGGTTATTTTTTTTTTTTTTCAAATGTACTTTACTAGATATGGAATCGTATGCTTTATGAAATATTTTCAATGTTTTATTAATCTATAGTATTTAACAAACACAATGGCGAAAAAATCATCAAAATCCATCCATTTATTCAAAAATTACAGCACGATGTCCACTTTTTCAGCTTTTCGTCCCACTGTGCGGCGGCGGCGCTACGTGCCACACAGCCGAAGCTACACTCCATGTAGTAGTAGCATTTTCAAAAAAAAAGTTATTTGGCGGACCCTTTATATTGAAAATGACATTATCTATTGTTTTGAAACTCGATACTTAAGAGTTTTTTGACACTTTCTTAAATATTTTACGAACAAATTTTACTTTTATGCAAAAACAACGGTAACATCCATATACAAAAGTTAAAAATCTGTTAAGGACATTATTTTTTTTTTCAAAAACAGCTCCTACGATTTTGATTAAACTTTTTTCGTATGCAAAAAATTGTGCGCTCTACTACCGAAAAGTTAAAAATTTTACACTTAGCAACTAAGTAGTACCGCTCATGATAGAATTTTTTTATTTTGAATTTTCTCGCTATCAGCTGAACGGATTTTGATTAATTCCTTATATACAAATTTCAAATAAGTTCAAATAATTTATTGCATATCACAATTTTCAAAAATGAAATTTTTGAAGTTTTAAAAAAAGTTTCAAACTATTTTTTTGAAAAATCGATATCTCAAAAATTGGTTGGTCTTGAAATTTTATATATACATATATGAAGAAGTATAAATACTTAAGATTTGCATTCCAACATTTTTCCTTTAAAATGTTTTAAGAATTTGATATATAAAAAATATTTTTTTTTTTAAATAGTGATTGCATGAACATATTATTCATATTTCTTGCAAGTAATTAAATGGCATACTTGCTTTTGATGTCTCAGCTATTGAAAATGGAAAATGCCCCTTCTTGCCTCTCCCTACCCGCCTATACGGATGCCTATAGTTAAGTACCTATTTTTGCGATTGCCTTGTAGGTCGAAGAACGATTGTTTGCTTTGCTTGAAGAAGATTTTTTTGTAATTAACTAGAATGGAAATTGAAATTTTCTTAGCTCCAAATGTAACGGTACTTGCCATACAACCTTTAAGGAAAAGTATATTTATCTCAAAAACGGCTCTAACGCTTTTTATAAAAAAAACCAAACCCTAATTTTTACAACCAAAAACCGTTTATAACGGTAGGTAGTACGGTTTGTTCGATTTTCTATTTTATCATTAACGGCTCAGTAAATTTCAATCAAAATTTTAATGCAAAGGCTCATTTGAAATATCAATATTATTGCATATAAAAATTTTGAAAAAAATTAATATTAGAATTTAAAACAAAGTACCTGGGGGACCGAGCTCCGCTCGGCAAAACTTTTTTATTTATTTTTTTCTAGTTATTCGTATTAATGTTTAAAATAAATGTGAAACGCTACTTCTTCTATCAACATGGCAGTAATGTTTCTGCTCTAGTGATTGCACCCCACCCTCATAAAATAATTTCCGCTATAAAAGTTGCAAATACTTTCTTCCAAAATTTGTTTTAAATTCTGAGGCCATATTATGATTATAAAAATTAAATCTTTTTGAAGATAAATATATCCAAACAATGGTAAATATAACATTCTAGATCTTAGCAACAGATTTTAGATGCTATCAATTATTGTCAAGAAGGTGGCTTTGTCACACTGTGAAAGAATGGCGCACTGTAACTCTTGCATATATCTTTTTATCTTTTTTGTCTTGTTTTATTTACCTAAAGAATCTATCTTTTTTCTGTAAGTTAATTATTTTTAAATGTAAGTTTATTATTTTTAAATCTTATTCTTAAATAAGCTGGTTTTGAATTGCTTTTTTCCAAAAAATTTCATTTCCAAAAAATTGAACAAATATGTAGAGCAATTTTCGAGAAACAAAAGAAAGAAGCCCCTACCCAATTTACCAAACCCTGATTTTTACAAAAACCAAATTTTGTATTACTTTTGCATTTATAAGAACAAGCTTTTCAAATGTCATCCAAATCCTTAAACAATTTCTGAGGCATCAGTAATTAATAAAAGTGGATTGGCAGATGGTGGATTTTATTAAAGCCATTTGTCATTTCCTATCTTTTTAACTAACTCTCAAAATATTATCCAAATCATCTGAGTAGGTTCGAAGAAATACAGTTAGTAAGACCGTTTTCCAGAAAACAACAAAAAAACAAGTTGCCATGGCAATGGATGGATTTTAATAAATATACTTTCCAAATGTTTTTCATCTTCAAACAGACAATCTCTGAATATTTAATCCAAATTGTAAGAGCCATTTTCGGGAAACCTACAAATATTTAAATTGCTAGTGTCAGTGGGCGATTTTTACTAACACCATACTTTCGAAGGTAAGAAAATGGTATTTTGATCATTAGGGCCGTCTCTGAGATATCAAGTAACAAGAAAAGTGGGCTTGGCAGTTGACTGGATTTAAAAAAAATAACCATTCAAGATTTCTATCTCAAAAAAAAACTCTGAAAAACTCATTTTATCATTAGAGGTGGTTCCGAAAAACTTTAAAATAACAAAAGTGGGCGCGGTAGTGGGTGGATTAAGATTAAACCGCTTCTTAGATTTTTTGCTAATAATAACGTACTCTGAATATCGATAGATTCTTATCTTAGAAATCGAGAAATTAGAAATAAAATATTGCTCTACATTATTAACTTGCTCATAAAAAATAACTCTGAGAATTTCATTCAAATCGTTGGAGCAATTTTGAAGAAACAAATAAATAGTAAAAGTGGGCGTGGCATTGGACATAATATCCAAACATAAATTTTTAAATTATTTTCCTTTTAATGTGAATACATAAACTTTTAAAATTCCATCAAAAGTCAAAGAGCCTTTTTTCGAGAAACCAAGAAATAATAAAAGTGGGCGGATTTTACAAAATTTAATTTCTGTATTTTTTTCTCAGTCATAGGAACAAACTCTGAAAATTTCATCCAAATTGTAGGAGCCGTGACCGAGAACCCAAATATATATACATATACAAGAGTAACTCGTTTTAAGTAATAAGATATGTATTATTTTTTTTTTGAAATTTCAATATTTCAAAAACGGGTTGTATATTTATTATTATTTACTGGCTTAATTCAAGCTGATTAACATACAAAACATAACAAAACAGCACGACGTTTGGCAAGGGTGTGTAGGTCGATTAATTGCAATCGATCTTCGTAGGGGGGTAAGATATGGGGATCAGACCAGGGGAGATTACGCAAAGCGAAACGGAGGAACCTTCGCTGTACACATTCTATTCTATTTGAGTGTGTGGATTGGTAAGGTGACCAAACCTGGCTGGCGTATTCAAGAATGGGTCTAACATATGTCTAACATATGTGGTGTAGAGTGACTTGGTGACGTAAGGATTGGAAAATTATTTCGACCAGCGCTTTATAAAACCAAGGCTAGAATTCGCTTTTGCAATAATATGGTCGGTGTGCATGCGGAAATTGAGCTCTTTATCACAAATTATGCCAAGATCTCGGATAGAGGAAACTACGGGAACAGGTTCATTGCAGAAGTAAAAAATACGAGGGGGTAAGGTGAGCCGCTTTCTAGAAAAGCTCATGGATTGACATTTATTCACATTTAGTTCTAGGAAATTTTTTCACACCAAGTAAGAAAGGAGTTTAAGTCTTGTTGAAGCAGGGAAGAGTCGTTAGAGTTATATATGACTTTTATAATTTTTATATCATCGGCATAAATAGAAAGGTCAGAGTATGAAGTAACGCTATCAACATCGTTAATAGCAAGGACAAAAAGGAGCGGACCGAGATGGCTTCCTTGAGGAACGCCTGAGGTGGCATAGATGGGTTCAGACTCGGAGCATCTTAATATTACTTTATAGAGCCGGTTCTCTAAGTAGGATTTAACCCATGAGATGAATGATGGTGGAAAACCAAAGGCTTTCAACTTAATGTAAATAATTTGGTGAGATATTTTATCGAATGCCTTACTGAAGTCGGTGGTGATAATATCAACATCGAAGCCTTTTTCCAAAGCACAAAGGGTCATGGAAACAAATTGGGTAAGGTTAGTCGTCGTGGACCTACCCTTTAAAAAACCATGCTGAAGAGGAGAAAATATTGATTTGCAATGAAAGTACAGGGAATCATAGACTATGCTTTCAAAGAGCTTGGGTATTGCTGAGAGTTTAGCTATCGGACGATAATTTGAGATGTCGTTCTTACTGCCCTTTTTATGAATTTTTTCCATAAAGTAGGGAACGCTGCTTGCGAAAGCGAGAGACGGAAAAGAAATGTAAGGGGTTCGGAAAGTGCATTAACACATTTTTTTAGAAAAATGGCAGGGATACCGTCATACTACTCAATATACCACATTCTTTTCAAAAATGTTATGTATATAAAAACCTCCCAAACAATTTGAAAATTTGTTTGCATGTAATCATAATATTTTATATAATCAAATTGCATACCTACTTGTTTTTGAGGTCTTAGCTATTTAAAATGTTGTTTATACAGTTAAATGAACGATATTAGTGCGATCGATATTTATTTCTCGTACAATTTTTTTTAATACTTAGTAGCAGCAACTACCTCATACCTCCCCCCTTCAAATTTGAGCTGTGCTGCGTACTTAGGGAATCTCTATTTTATCCCTACGCGGTTAAAATTATACTACCTAAACCTACAGAGTGTTTCGCAAATGGTATGACAAAAGGTTAGAGCGAGTAGGTTGCATGGAGACACAAACAAATCGTATGAGGAGAGGTTTCTATTTCTACCACCTAAGGTGAGATGGGATATTTTCTAAAAATATGTATTTAAAATGGAAAGAAAAATATTTAAAATTAACGGAAACACTTAACGATTTCATGCTATAGCTTTTTTGAAAATCCAAAAATATTTTTTGAATTTAAATATACCTAAATTTTATTTCTCATAAATTAAAAAAAAAATAATAATTTTCAAACACTGAGTACAAAATATTTTTCTTTGTCAAAAATTTTTTTTTTCAAAATTCTTACGATATTAATATTAATTTTAACTATAGAATCTCAAGAGAAGTGCTGTAAAAATCAATATAGACTATAGGGTTTGATAAGTAAAGGGTCCGCCAAATAACTTTTTTTTTTGAAAATGCTATAAGAAAAAACTACTGAATATTTTGTCAAATTTCTTTTTTTATTTGAAAGTACAATCCTTTCGGTTAATAGTGGAAAATAATTTCATTCAAATAGCTGCTTCGCTAAGTGAGCCTGTGATCGACTTAGAGAAGATGCCGATTTTGACAAAAAAAAATCATCTTTTCAGATGAAGCTCATTTTGATCTTGGCGGGTATGTAAACAAGCAAAATTGTCGCATTGGGGCACAGAAAACCCGCACGCCATTGAAAGGCCGATACACCCAAAACGAGTCACTGTTTGGTGCGAATTTTGGTCCAGAGGCATAATTGGGCAATTTTTCTTCGATCGTTATCGGACCATGTTGAACGAATTTTTGTTCACAAAAATTGAAGAAGAGGATATTGGCAACATTTGGTTTCAACAGGACAGCGCTACGTGCTACACAGCCGAAGCTACACTCCATGTAGTAGTAGCATTTTCAAAAAAAAAAAGCTATTTGGCGGACCCTTTAGAATGTTGCGATATGATACCCTTGAAACCTTGATTTTTTGCATTTTGTAATCTTATGATCAATATCTTAGCAAAGCGCGAATTCGTTTACATCTATATTTATACAAAAACAAGCACATTAAATACTTTCAATTTTGTGCTTGAGATAAGATCGATTCAAAAAGAAAAAACTTACTCTTCGAATATATGGAAAGTATGACCATTATGTCTAACCTAAGTGAAAATTCAATAAACAATCTTTAACTTCGCCGTCGTCGTGCGGGCGCTAGTATTTAGTTGTATCCAAAACGTTTGCCCATCCATTTATTGTGATAACACGCTCATTTATGCTATAGCCGAATGTCAGTGATGTTCAGTTGTTTCAATTATTTGTAAGCTTACATTTTGGATTTGGATATGCCATTGACTTTAGCTTTCGCTTTTCGTGAGTACGTGCGTCTAAGTTTATTTAAAAAAAATATATATATATATTTTTTTATTCACATTAAATGCATCCGTTGAAAATTATTAGAACTGAGGTACTAAGTGTGTGCACGTGAGAACATTGACAACATTATTTAATGCTCTTATGGAATATTTGAAGCTATACATGCATACATAAGTATGTACTTAAATTATAAAGGTGCTTAGAAATTATTAAGATATACATTATACATTATGTTTGTATGTATAGTATAAATATCTAAAAATGGATGCCAATATCTGCATATACTAGTTGCGTTTAGTTGAATTTTTCTTAAGTTAATTTGAATTCTTAAATTGCAATCATTTTGCTGCAACATATTGGCTCAAGCTAAATTTACTATTTTTGTCAAACTATGCATGGTTCAAGAGATATTTGATAAAACGCGTTTTCCCAAGATGGTGGCTGACGATCGCAAACCCCCATCCCGCCAACTTGGATTTGCATTCGGGGGACACCCCTGAACATATTCCAGCAAGAAAATTAGTTCAGTAATAAATTATTGCATTATGAACCTACTTTTTTGTTGTGGCTCTTCTCTTGGACTATATGGAGAGATTTGATTCATTAATTACATATATTAATAACGTCGTTTATGGTTAAGACAAAAATCTCCCCCTTGTTGAGGAGCACCTGAAATAGCATAAATGAAATCGGAGATTGAAAACCTAAATATAGAGAAAAGCCAATTCTCCTAATATGATCGGAGCCATGAGATGAAAGAGAATAAAGCCGAGGGCTTTAAGCTTAAGGAAAATAATTTGATGACATATTTTGTCAAAGGCTCTACTAAAATCTGCGGTGATAACGTCCACTTCATTTCCTCTCTCTAATACATTTACAGACTTATGGCCAATTTCATAAACGAACACTAAAATTATTTTTACTTCAGTTTTACAAATGTAGAAAAGGGAAATTTTAGGGATATTTTAATTTGACTGAGTTTGCTCACATCCCTGGATTCAAAAAAAGAGGTTGTTTCCGTCACACATGCGAAATGTATGAGAAAAAGTGAGAAAAGCATTATGAATGAGAGAAAATTATTCTGACAGCAAAATATCAGCTGTTTTTGAATGGAATGGCTTAACAAAAAAGACTTTAAGTTTAATGAAACAAAAACGAGCTTTTAGTTTACAAGGGCATTTCAAATCTTCTTAAATATAAAAGCATTTGGTGAAACCAAAATACATAATTTAAAGGCTAAAAGGCTTTTTAAATAGTTAAAAGCCTTTCGTGAAATCGGCCATTAGAAACGAATTCCGTAAGGTTAGTTGTGGTAGATGCTTATGAAGATTACTCTTATAAGCTAGTATGTACAGGCCGTCCCAACTAACGTTTCAGTTTCTATTAGCTTAGAACTATTGATATGCTGCAAGTCTGTATATGTAAAATTTTTCTGTACAGCTTACATGAAAAATTTTCTTAGAGAAGCTAAGATTTCAATAACTGCCTCTTTAAAATTGTTTAAAAGTAAAATATAGAAAATTAAACGAGATTATAGCATCTACTGTTATCGGATAGACTTCTGTGAATGAATTTATAGAAGGAACAAGCTATGACTGTATACAGATTGTTTTAGGTTATTTTATAGCAGATGTTGTCAGGGGCGTACGCAGGAAAAAATTTCGTGGGGTTTTCAAAAAGTAAAAGAAATTCATAAATATCTTATTTTTATTATCCCTGTGTAAAAAAGAAGTTTCGCAAAAGGTGTGCAAAATAGCTAGAGCGTGTATGAAGGTTTGGGAACAGACAAGAAAAGTCGTTATCTCCCCGTTTAGGTGATTGGGGGAATTTTGTTAAAAGCTGCGTTGAAATAAGCAAAACAAATAAAAATAACAAGGGAAACAAGTCGGCAAAAATATATTCTCTAATAAGCTAAGTGCCCTATTACACGACGACTTAACGGCCAAATTAATCAGAGAGTCCTAACGTTAGTACCGGTATTAGTTCAAACCGTATGCTAACAGTGTTGTGGTTTTGGATAAAATCAAAAATAAAAATAGGCCACGAACTTTACTACTTTTATTGCGGAAATTGGTTGTTTGGAGGAATTTTAACAACAAATTAAAGTCCTTGGTGTCAAATAACACAAAAATTGTTTTGGTAAATTTTGAAAGCTTCAAATTTTCGTGAATCTCGATGAAGAGCCATCCCCAAAGGTTTTCGGGATTATTTTATTTAAGATCCCCTGGATTGGTCCAAAAAACTTTCTTATGGCTGGAAAAGCTGTTTGCAAAAGAGCTTTATAAGACATTACTATCATTTTGTGAGACACAAAAACCAACTCAAAGGAGCCCACCGTAGTATGAAATGGCCCCCCATGCCATTACTCCTCCTTTCTTGAAACGATTGCGACTCAAAAAGCAATCATTTTTGCGGATGTCATCGAATTACAAATTATACCCATCAGGAACATCTAGGTTGAACTTTTTCTCTTCGGAAAACACCATATTTCAAAAATTTAAAACACTCCCAATCTGTTTTTTTTTTTTGCACTTTTTGAATTTAAAGTGTGGATCACCTAAAATAGCTCGACAAACCGTTGATTTGCTGGCACTTACCCTCGCTAATTCTCTGATTTTCATCGTGGAGTGTGCTTAGTTTGAGGAAATTCCTTATATTTTTCGCAACTCGTGCGGTGTTAAGGCTGTTTTTGTCTTTCCTTTGTTATTTTTTCTGTCGGTAGCATGATTTGATAGAAAAATTTCGAACTGTCTTAACACTTTGTCCTATTTTACTTGAAATTTTCCGCATAACAAACCCGCATTGTTTGGTAGTTCATGAAAAAAAAAAATCAAAAACAAACAGAAAAACTACAATTTATTGAGAGCAAAATGGTGCGGCTAACCATGTGATCTATAAAAGAAGTACCCACTATCTATCTTGGCTCAAAGATAACGTGATATCAACCTCTGATATCCGTAACTTCTCTGATAGTCAAGCTGCTATTAAATCTTTGGACTCCTAGAACAGCCCTTAAATGTCGAGTATCTCTGTTGGAGATGGCGCAACAGTTTAGTATTCACCTTTGTTGGGTGCCGGGCCATAGTGACATTCCAGGTAATTGTAAGGCTGATGAACTCGCTAGAAGTAGAACATTACTACCCATTTTACCTGAAAAGCTAAATATTGGAATTCCCATCAGTACGTTTAAGCTTTTGCTGAAGCAAGATGCTTATGAGAGAACAAACATTAGGTGGAACAACATAACTTGTTTGGCGACAGAACAAGTATGGCCAAACATTGACTTAAAGCGCTCCAAATGATTAATATCTCTAAGCAGACTGCACATCAGCTCTATTGTAGGTGTCATAACGGGACACTGTTTAATAGGCAAGCACGCAATGTGGCTCTTTCCCACGTATCCTCCTCTTAGGAGATTACTTGAATCGGTCATTTCAAACAAAAACCACTTAAGCCACACAATTAGAGTATTTCAGGAATCAATAAAAAATGTTTAGTTAAAAAATAAACTAATTTTAAAGGACTTTTATGGGCTCAGTATAGTATAAGAGTTCTTAAGGATTGAAATATAAAAAAAAAATCCACAGTTTATCAATATTTATAATGAAAAAAGTCAGAAAACCGTTCTTGACTTACGTTGTTTTAGCAAGAAACGGGGTCAGTAGTGTACAATAATTTAAACAAAATCAAAGTTTTTTTTTTTTTAATTATAGTTAAATATTAACATATCTATAAACATTTTAACATGTCACATGTTTTAATTTATCATGTTTCAATATATTCAACCCTTAGGCAAAACTAGATATAACTACTTCCATCATCTAGTAGTGCTTTCAAAAACCACTTAAGTCAATTGACCTACGTTGTTTTGGCATGGAACGTTTATTGTGAGGTATTATTTGGACAGGAAGGAAGAATATGCATCTACGTTTGAGGAAGCATTTACAGCAAAAAAGCATATTTGAAAAAAAATGTGTCTTAAGTGGTTTTTGAAATGACCGATTCACTTCTATAACGATACTAGTGATCTGGCAAACACAGACATTTATAGTCCCGCACGCTTCGTCAGGAGCTCTAAGTGGTTTTCGAGTAAGGAAGATTTTCAAAATTCATGTGGTATCACAACGGGCCAACTTTGGTCTAAGTGTGTCAGTATTAATTTCTGACAGCCACTTCTCTCTAACCTAACAATCATTATGACATCAAAGAAGTTGCACTATTGTTCTTTCCGGTATTTTGAAGCCGAATATCTCGCAAGCTCCATGGTTGAGAGCTTAATGGCTATTATAATGTTCAGTGTGCAGGTAAAGTACTTGCTGCAAGCCAAATGATGGCTGCAAGTATAACTTGCCTGGTGTGACGACCCGTAATTGCTCTTATAGTTACACTTGCTTGGAACTTCAGATCTTTTAAAAATATTTGAGTAATTAAAAAAAATACAACGAAGCATGAATCTTTTTCTTTCAATTGTAAAAACATTTTGATTGAAATCGGTATTAATGAGAAAGTCAAAATAAAAAAACAATTTACGGAAGGTACCGCTAACATCAGTTTTTAGTAAATTTTTTATCAGAAAGTTCAAATCGTTAGAATCAAATCACATTGCTTCAAGCAATCGAATGTTTTTTTTTACTAATAATACTCAACAAGAATCAATTGCCTCAATTTCAACAAATCTTCATGTTAAAAAACCATTCCCACGTAAAAAAAATTTTCTTCCAAATCTGGATTAGGTACCCATTAATATCTTTTTCTGAAAAGAAAAATAAATCAAACTGATCTGAAAATGGCTTAACCACATCCGTTTAAACAAGCAGGTACTTTCAGAAACTAATTTCAGCAAGTACTTGTTGCACGGTGCAAGCAAGTAAAAAGTCGTTTTATCAAGCAATTTACTTGCTTGGTGTGACTGCTCTCTGCAGGTACTTGCACGAATATTTCAAAATCGAAATTTTTGAAACAATTTCTGCAATTTAATGTACCTTTTTATTTATTTATTTATTTATTTATTCATCATTCAAAGAACCAAGTTCTCTTATAGACTAATCGATAACACTTGCAATAAACTTTTGAACGATGCGATGTAGGAAACATTCGTGTTGAATTTTGGCCCAGCTCCCATATATTTTGTCCATTTTCAAATGCAACATAACAGCTAATTAACGACTACAAAATAAAATGCTTTTTCAAGAATTTATTGTATTTAATGACCAAGTTTGCGGTCGAATTACTTAAAATTCATGTCAAATATTATTGTTCCTTATTGACTGCAAAAGTATTTCAAGAAAATAAATATCAAACAAGTAAAACTGAGAAAAAGATGTTAATTTTCATTTTAATTTACATTCTCCAAATACGGAATGCATTTTGGATGGCATTGACATATCATCTCCAACACAATACGCCAATGTCAATTATAACACGTATTTTGCTGAAGATGGTCGGTCCAGTCCATGTCGTCCAAGATGCATTCCGTATTTGGAGCATACAAATTAACATGAAAATTAACATCTTTTTCTTTGCTTTATTATTTATTTGATTTTTATTTTTATATTCTTAAAATATTTTTGCGGTCAATAAGGAACAATAATTTGACATAAATTTTTAATTAATATCTAAATTATTGGAAAACTACCTACAAAAAATTGTTTTTCAACTGGCAAATATGTTGCTTTGACAACTAGACCTTCATGCAATTCATTGCTAAAAATATAAAGAAACAGTAAAATTGTTTACATTCTTACTTAACACTTCTCAATTTTTAAATATAAATTTAAATTCCCTTGAACTTTAACTGAGGGTTGCGGTAGGTTTTTGATTTTATTTCAATTCTTTTTTAACTTTTTCACCTTAATTAACACATAATTGAATTTCCAAAACTTATAAGCTGGTAACGAAGTGGAATATAAGAGCAGTTTTAGACGAATGGACTACGTGCGTTTAGTCATGCATTTTTAGTTCCAGAATCAACATACAAAAGTCCATGAATATATCAACATATTTTTCTCTTTTTCTTAAAACATTTTTCTACACAAATTTCACTATTCAAGCTTTTTTATCACCTCATGGGCTTGAAAAACAATCAAACTAAATGAGAGCAAATTTCTAACAAAACCTTTTCCTATTTTATAAGAATTCAACACAAATTTAATATCCAGCAGAAGTCAGTATATTTTTAACACCTCGAAGTGTTTCTTTGCATGGCGTTAAGAAATCACTTTTTCGTCGTTAAAACACCAACCTTTAAGCTGTGGCTTTTCAGTTTCCCCATACGACCCAATAGCTCTTCTGATTGATAATTCAAACAAACCACTCGATCGTAAAACTTCCAATATTAAAATTTAAACGTCTATTTAAACAAGGTCAATATCAAAGATGGCCCAACGTGTCAGAATGCACCTATACCATCCGCACAGCACAGCTTAGTGCTTCCCATCATGATGGGAACAATATATTGAACAAAGTATCCATTGGAATACATTCAAAGGTAGGTTTGGTATGAAGAAGGAACGTGCTCGGTTCCAGCAGTTAAAAAAGTGAATTATTCTGCGTGCTAACCGTTTAATTGAGGCCCTTTAAACACGCCAACTCAGAGACATCACATAATAATGGCTTCAAAAGACTTCCAATACCATATGGCATGGATGGCGGGCCAAATCGACCAACCAAACCAACCAACAAGCGATCATCAACTTTGCATCGTGCCCTGAAATAGTTGAACATTTGCAACTGTCAAGCTCAAGGGAATTTCAAATAATGTGGTGCTGTAGAAATTTTTGAAAGTTCCTCCTCCTCTGTTCTTGTTGTCAACGGATTCTCGATGCATTTGACGTATATCTGTGTTGGCTTCTAGTTGATATTCAAAGATGGTCATTTGGAGAATTTCTTTCTTCGTTGGGTCGCTCGTTTCTTTTTTTTTTTTCTTATTTTCTTTCTGTTTCTTTAGTTTTCGAATAATTGAATAGTTGGTCGATTTGTAGGACTCAAAGCCTCAAAGTATTGGATATAAATGAGTGCCTAATCTAGGTCTATGCAAAAAAACAACAAAAAAAGACTGAAAATAGCCCAACCAGTAGTTGAGAACTTGTATACGAGTATAGCAGAAACTACGCGACGACCGACCAACCGATATCGATGGAAATGCGACACGTCTCATTAGCATTCAGATGGAATGTCCAATTATGGTACCACCTATAAATAAAGTGCTCGCTCGAAGAGTGCTCTCCTTTTTTTTCTGTTCGATATCTGTCCGTGCGTGTGTAAGTGTAGGTGTGTTTTCTTCTAGCCCATCAGCCACACCAAATGTTCAAGTCCATTTTATGCAAATCTATCGCAAATTCCAAGATTGAAATGCGAATTTTTTGAAGGTATAAGAATAAAAGCCGTTCTTTTTCTGCTACTAGGTATATAATAAATAAATCAGTTTGACGCCATTCTATTTTGATATTGGTACCTCTGCGGGGAGCCTATATCACTGTTATAAATGGCTGTCAAAAGTTTTAATATTCTATTCAGAGGTTGTGCAATGACTGCATGCATCTGGCACCGGAATGGCGCTTCTTACAAGCCACAAAATTACTTCTTGATTTCAAATAAAAAACTATTGTTATTATTCATGTAATCAAATTTGATATTCTAACAGCTAGCAGATCGTTTTTGATGTGAAGAGTTTTGGTAAAATATTGATAAAATAAATGCCTGCATGTGTATTAGATTTTGAGTCATTGAATTGTCATAAATGTCTGCCATTTGAATTTGAGGAACAAGTGTGAGTACTACCTGGGGATAACACGGTGCATTCAAGAGGACACTAGCGTCCACAAGCTTTTTTTCAAAGCAAACCCCTGTCTATTAGCTCCTACTCTCACCTCTCCGTGGTGAATATCGGGTGCCTAGCAGCTTTAACTGAAGGTGGGCTTCCAATCCCTGTGGACGGTTTTATGTGTTAGCTAATGAGAGTGGAGGGAGGAGTGTTCCCACTAAGGCACTTCTCTTTTATCCAAGCGGCAGCAGAAGAGTTCTCCAGAGGGAATCAACGGTGGCGTCTTCTTCCAGTTAGGTTGAACTACTTAGTGATGAGCACCTCATATGGGCTACTACGACATATTCGGAACTCAGGCCTATAGGAAGCGGTTAGTCCGGCTCCCCACCCTTGGAGTTGTATTGTAAGGGTCGGGTCCTCAAGGTTGGAGGTCGTGCCAACGTTGCAACGGGGTAACTTCCCTGCCACGTTAAGCGACTTTAGTTGCGAAGCAACAACAAGCCTTGGAAACGGACGGACCTACTGTTGAAGTACCTAGCAAACGAAATAAGTACAACGAACTTCGGATCTGCACGTGGAATGTTATGTCTCTCTATAGACCACATGCAGCCGAACATTTTGCGGGGGGCCCTAGACTGCTACAAAGCAGACATCACCGCCATACAAGAATTGCGATGGGATAGGCGGGGCAAAAGAAAACTAAAAGACTGCGATATCTAATACGGTGACTGACAAGAAGTCTTGAGTTTCAACTATGAATAAGCGCCTCACAACAATTTGAATTGACACTAAATTCGCCAACATTAGCCTCATATGCACACATGCCCCCACAGGGGAGAAAGATGACGACACCAAGAAGCTCCTGGACAAGACATACATATGATCAATGCCCCAGCTATGACATTAAAATTGTCTCGGGTGATTTTAATGCCAAAGCTAGGGAAAGAAGACGTCTTTGGTTGCACAATCGAAAGATATAGCCTGCACGACACAACCACTTATAACGGACTCAGGCTAATCGACTTTGCTATGCGAAGCGATTCATAGTGGTAGCTAATAAGCAGTTCCCGCATCTCAAAATACACAAGGGGAAATGGCGAATTCCTGGTCAATCAACTGCCAACCATATTAACCACATTGCGATCGACGCAAGGCACCCCTCCAGTATCAAGCTTGTCCGAACATTCCGAGGAGTCAACGTTGACTTGAACCACAACCTCGTTGTAGCCAAGGTACTGCTACGGATATCCAAAAAAGCCATAGCAAGGCAATACTGTGAGGAAGTTCGACGTTGGACGGCTACAGTCGTAAGAAATTGCCAGGTTCTTTTCCGATCGAGTCTCTTGTGCCCTCTTAAACAGTCCTATGCCACCAACTGAAAGTATAGAAACAGTGGAAGAAGTGCCAGGAAGCCATCGGAGATGTCACTTCTAACGTGCTGGGCCTCGCACGACCACCACAGTGAAACCTCTGGTTGGACGAAGAATGCCGGCAAGTACATGCAGCCAAACAAAAGTTGCTGCATAGAAGGACCAGAGCTGCTCGCTAGCTCTACGAGCAGAAGAGGAGAGAGAAACACAAGTTTCTAAGAAGGAAAAAGAAAAGGGCATGGAAGCACGCGATCAAGGAAATAGAGGGATGCCATTGCAGGAATGTAGTACCTCGTGGCATAATGGGTAGTGCGTTGGATTGTCATGCCGAAGGTGTGGGTTCGATTCCCAGCCGTGCCACCTTAAAACAGAAATGTTTTATCCGAGGTACTGCATTTTGCGAGGAGCTGACTAATCCTCCAAGAGTATAGAGTGCTTCTCATTTAGCCGTTCGGACTCAGCAAAAAACTGTAGGTCCCCTCCATTCCCGCCAACACAGGGATGGTTGAGAGTTGTAAGTCACTAGGCCCTGGTTCTCCACGAGCTGTTGCGCCACCCAATTAATTAATTTATTTATTGCAGGAATGAAGTTCGGAAGTCTTACCAAATAGTAAAAGGAACCTTCCAGGGTTAAAAGTCCTGAACCGAAGCCTGCAAGGATGATCAGGGGAACATCGTGGTAGAATCCCAGTCGTCGCTGAGGAAATGGAAAAATCATTTCTGCAACTTGTATAACGGCGATGACGAACCGAATTCCGCTACCATGCCGATTGGACCATTCAACCTGGATGACACGTAGGCCAACAATTACGTCCACCCGATCTCGAATAAGTAAAGATAGCTATATCTAGTCTTAAGTCTAATA
Organism: Dasysyrphus tricinctus; assembly: GCA_963921185.1. Taxonomy (NCBI): domain Eukaryota; kingdom Metazoa; phylum Arthropoda; class Insecta; order Diptera; family Syrphidae; genus Dasysyrphus; species Dasysyrphus tricinctus. The sequence continues at coordinate 201,188,997 of OY992532.1, forward strand.
AAGCTGCTGAAGCTGCTGGCCTTGCTGGAGGTGCCATAAAGTGGCTAGCAATGAATTGGTAAGGAGTATGCACCAGCTCATCTGCAAAATGTGGTCGGAAGAAGCATGCCCGATGAATGGAACCTCAGCATTGTTGGCCCGATCCTGAAGAAAGGTGATCCTCAGGACTGCACCAACTACAGAGGCATCAGTCTCCTTAACGTCGCATACAAGATCTTTTCCGCCGTACTTTGTGAACGCGTGAAACCATTCGTCAAGAATCTGTTAGGTCCATAAAAGTGTGTCTTTAGGCCAAGGAAGTCCACCATCAACCAAATATTTGAACTACGGCAGATCTTTGAGAAAACCCAGGGGTTTCAAATCGATACCCGCCACCTTTTCATCGATTTCAAGGCTGCGTATGACAGCATCTATAGACAGGAGATATATAGAGCAATGTCTTATTTTGACATCCCTGCCAAACTCGTCTGCACTGAGGGAAAAACCTATGCACTCAGCACAAAGATTTGTATGTAAAAGTTATGTACCGAAGTTTGTATGGGACTGCCATAAAAGTTATATTTACTGAGTGGATTCAACGTGCACTGGTTACATTTGAAATTATGTGTCGAAAGAAACCACCAAAATATATGTATTCAGTATAAAGAAATTTTATTACTTGCATTGAATATAGATCATATTGACTCAATATATAATGTTGTATTGGCTAAACACTATCTAAAACTCTATTACAAGCATCGTGTGTTTATTCAATATTTATGTAGCAAACATTTAAAAAACTGCCATCAATTAAAAAACAAAACATAAACCACAGCAAGTTATCCGATGGCTACAAGCAACGTGTATTCAGTAAATATTTAAGTATAGAAATATCTGAAATTCACCATCTATCCAAATAAAAACGGTTACTCATATTACAGCGAATAATGCAATGAGTATAAGCAACGTGTATTGATTCAATATTCATGTAATAACATTTAACCAGTACACCAAGTCATGCGCTGAGTATAAAGGTACGTTTGTTCAGTCTATATTATACGTAAAAGTATCTTAAACTCCCAACAAAAACTATAACCGCTACATAAAGATATGCGATGAGTATAGGCTGTATGTATTCATTCAATATTTTGTATGTAATGACATTTAATCAGTACATCAAGTAATGTGTTGAGTATAAACGTACGTTTTTTCAATCTATATTATATTTTAAATTACCTCAAACTCCCAGTAAAAACTATAACCAATACACACAGATATGCGATGAGTATAGGCAGCGTGTATTCATTAAATATTTATGTAAAGACATTTACTCAGTACATCAAGTTATGCGTTGAGTATAAAGAAACGTGTATTGAGCGTAGTAGGTTTATAGACCATTATATACTCAACAAATAACTATTCGCCATAAACATTGATGCACTACTTTACTTTACAAAGTCGCTTGGGCTTCTTATTCTTCTCATTCAGTTGATAGATTTGAGTCGCGAGGACGTTTTAAGGAAAGTGTTCGTTCAAAAGTTTATTAAATTATTATTCAAACAATAAAAGTGTTTTAAATTTTTTATAAAATAAAACAATATTATTTTAGTGATTTAAATTTTAAAAACCTACTATTCGCCATAAACATGCATGCATTTAACTCTGCATTACGGCAGTTTTACTTTAGGATGTCGCTTGGTGTCGGTGTCGTGACGACAGTGTTAAGGAAAGTGTTTGTTCAAAACTGTATTAAATTATTACTCAAACAATAAAAGTGACTTCAACTTTTTATAAAACAACAACTATTTAAGTGATTTAAATTTTAAATACCTACCTACTAATTTGATTTTTTGCACCTGGCATCTTAATATAAAGCCACTTGGGATTTAAGTGATTATTTTTTTTACATAACTCGGTAAGTTGCTTCTAGCCTCTTTAAAAATTATATATTTTATGTATAATATGTATGTATGTGTGTAAATATTATATTTTCTTAACTTTTTATTTAATTTAAATATTATAAATGAAAGTCACTCTGTCATTAGTCAGTTAAGAACAGTTACACTTTATAAGTTTTGGAAATTTCAATTTTTGCATTCAAAATGTTTATACTATTTTTGCTGTTCCTCTAGAAAATAAAAACTTGGTTTACAACACATTTCATGAAAACTTCATTTCTTAAGACTTTTTCATATGTTCAAATGCATTTAAATTTGTTGTTACTTACATATATCTACCGATTTCTTTCTTTTTTTAGCTATAATTGGAGAAGACGTTTTATATCCTTCGAAAATTTTCGTTTTTTTTTTGACGGAAATGAGCAGCATGTCAGGAGCTATTGATTGTTGTTTCAACGTATACAACGTTTTGAACGTCAAGTACCCAGCCGACTGCTTAAACTTATGGGGTTTCTTCCAAATGTGGTTCTATAAACCAATGTTAAAAGGCAAAAAGCGTAATAATTATAATTAATTATCAAATTCAGTTGCAACTGATAACCTTATTGTAACTTTTGAACGAGTTTCTAAGCAACAAACATGCACATAAATCCTAATCAGTATTATATTAAAGAAAAAATTATATACAAAAGCTAACATTTTAATTTTTATTTCATTCGGAAAAACAAGATTTTTTTTACATTGATGCTAAATATATATTAAAATTCCAATTTCCAAAAAGGCCTTATGACTATTACAATCCATGAGAAGACAGAGTGATTAATGTTACGTTTTTATTTAATGTGTACATATAATATTTGCATTTATGTGAAGAGTGCATTAAAAATGTATTCACTAAACAAATATTTTCTCATCACAGGTAACTTTAACATAATTATGTAATGAATAAATAATTCTTTACTCATCACAGGATTCCTAGCCTTACTTATGTACTGACTACAAACGATATTAATTTTTATGTAATCAGTGCAAACAATCTGTAATCACAAAATAATTGTTTACTCAGCACAGATAACTGATACGTTTTTATTTAATGAGTACATATAATTTTGCATTTATGTGATGAGTGCATTAAAAATGTACTCACTAAACAAATATTTTCTCATCACAGGTAACTTTTACATAATTATGTAATGAATAAATAATTCTTTACTCATCACAGGATTCCTAGCCTTATTTATGTACTGAATACAAAAAATATTAGTTCTTATGTAATCAGTGCAAACAATCTATGCTCACTAAATTATTTCATATTCATCACAGATAAAAGTAACGCATTTATGCAATGAGTACATATTATATTTGTATTTATGTAATGAGTGCATTAAAAATGTACTCACTACCCAATTATTTGCTCATCACAGATAAATTTTACGTAATTATGCCATGAGTAAATAATTCTATACTCTTCACAGGATTATTAGCCTTGTTTATGTAATGAATACAACAAATATGTGTATTTATGTCATCATTGCAAACAATTTGTACTCAGCAAATAATTGTGTACTCATCACAGATAATTGTAAAGTATTTATGTAATAAGTAAACATAAAATGTACCTACTACATAATTATTTACTCATTTATGTAAAGATTACATAGAGTATCTATATTAATGTAATGAATCCATAGATACTGTACTCACTACATACTCATCCAGTAATATTATTGTGATGTGTATAAGGAATATATATTTATATTTAATGAATGTGTAAAATCTTTACTCACTACATACAAATTTTTTCAACACAGATAACCGCCATACATTAATGTAGTGAATCCATGGCATATTTATATAAGTGTAATGAGTGCATGGAAAAATGCATACAACAGACGCAAATGTACATATGTAATGGGTCAATTAGGTACCTATATTTATTTAGTGGATGCATAGAATACTGCATCGAACCTTTACTCACTAAACAACCATGTACTCATCACAGACAACCCTCATGGATTTATGTGTTGACTCAAATTGAACATTATTATTTATGCAATGATTCTATAGACGCTTTACTGAGTACATAATTACGAAAATTATCACGAGATATCCGACAGTGTTTTGTGCAATGGGTCAATAGATTCTTCATTGACTATACATCATGCAAATAAATATATGTACACAGTATAGATTTCATAATGGAATCAGTACACAGTTTTATGTGTGCAGAAAAATATGGGATGAGTCAATACATTTATGGGCTATGTGCATACATTTTTCCCTCAGTGTGCTTGTGCAGGATGCCGATGGAGAATGCACGCTGCTCTATCAAGGTCGGCAATGACCTCACCGACACCTTTGATGTCAAAAAAGGTTTTAGGCAAACCGACGCGATATCATGCGACTTCTTCAACATCGTTCTTGAAATACTGCAAAACTCTCACGTGAACACTAGAGGCACAATCTTTCAATAGTCCGTCCAATTACTTGCTTACGCTCACGACATTGACGTAATCAGACGAACAAAGCGAGATGTCAGTGGTGCTTTTGTGAGTATTGAGAATGAATCCAAGAAGATGAACGGTAAATGAAAGCAAAGGGAAATATATGCTGTCAAGAAGAAAGGACCCAAAGCATCGACGTCCCGGACAGAACGCCACTATAGACAGCTATAATTTTAAGGTGGTCAGAAACTTTGTCTACCAATTAGAACTCGTCGAACGATACCAGTGCTGAGATCAAAAAGAATTACTCTTGCCAATTGCTGTTTCTTTGGGCTAAGAAGGCAATATAGAAGCAAAGCCCTCTCTCGAGCAACTAAACTGTCCCTGTATAAGACGCTTATCATCCCAGTCCAGAATGTATTGTGCAGAGGCATGGACACTAACAGTTGATGAGAATGCGTTAGGCTGTTTTGAGAGGAAAACTCTCCGGTAGATATTTTGTCCCGTCTGCATAAATGGGGAATGGATACAACTAAAAACGAATTGTTGGGGCTGTACAGCGACACCGATCTAGCCACAAAAGTGAAAAGCCAACGACTGAGATGGCTGGGTCACACAGAGCAAATGGACATCAATGCTCTGGCTCGGAAAGCCTTCGAATCCAACCCCGTGGGACAGCGCAGCAGAAGTGGATAGCGTAAAAAGTGGCTCACGCAAGTGGAAGAAGACCTCAACCAACTTGGCGTGCAAACTGGAGACAGATAGCTAGAAACCAAGCCGGCTGGAAGAAGCTTGTTGGTTGAGGCCCTGGTCCACCCAGGACTGTAGCGCTACCTTAAGTTAGTAAGTAAGTAGGTATCCCTCGACCATATTTTTTCCAAAATATAGACAGACGAAATTATAGGTGCCGGACGTTACTTTAAGTTTCTGACTTAAGAGATTTGACAGTCCAATTTTTGTATTAGTATATGCTCTTAAGAGGAAGGATTGCGGTTCCTTCAAAGGTTTAAGAGCGTCTTTCATTTCAGTTGAAACATATTATGAAACATATTGCTTAATATTATCAAGGACGTATTTGTCTTTCTTTGAAGTGTAAGAGGTAACCAAGTTAGGTAATTAGGTGGAGGTGAATTAGGAAAGTATCAAATTGACCACCTTTGTAACCAGCAAACGAAATATTCTGCCTGATCAATATTTTAAAATTTCGTATTATTTTAAAGTATTTATATCTGAGATCTAAATATCTTCACGATTTCAATACCAGCCCTAACAAGGTGGCCAAATTCCTTCATACATTTTGAAACATTTCTTTCTTTTTTACAACAAATACAATGAGTGTACCCACCTACTTGTCGTGATAATGTGTGCCAGTAGAGCAATAAATCAGCTGGCTATTCCCTAACATGTAATAATTCGCATCACAAACAGTAGTGCATTCCCATGTCAAGCTTTTGGCGTCAAATGGGCGATATGGTTCTCATATACCTAAAGCCATTCCAAAGGCTTATAATCTCTCCAGAACAAACAGAACTGACACATTCACTGTTCCAAAGGTATGCAAGCACTCGCATACATATGTACATATAATGTCTGATATGCATCTTGTTCGATAACGTATTCTAGTGGTCACTAAGTTAAATGCAAAATATGCACACGAATTCATGTCAGTCACCCTTAAACTTGTTCAACTCATTCGACTATTTAAATGCATATCATTGCATTTCTGCATTTCTGCTTTTTTGTTTTTAATTTTTTTTCTGGTTGAGGAAAAAATTTGCACCAACTTCTATCTTTCTGCATCTATAAGCTACCAAAGTACTGAAACTACTGTCGTCAGTCTGACGACTTACTTTACGTACAAGCTAACATAGAATTCAAAGCGGGAGCCATATTTGAGTTATAAGACACGAACTTTATAACGCTTCATGCAGAGACGCATCTTTGCTGCCGTTATTTCACCGATTTCCCTCTCTCTTCGTGCATAGTGTTCTTTGCCAATTTTGTGCTTGATCCAGAATTTTAATTTTTTTTCGCCGTGGTTTTATGTGATGGGAAATGACTTGCTGCTGCTGTGTATGTAAGGTACGATGAGACTTAGGCGAAAGCCTATTATGTAAATTATAGACTTTTTAGTGGACTTTGGATTGTGAGATTTCTTTAATAACTTATTAGAACCTTGGAAAGTAAGTTTTAAATAGTTTGTTTTATAGTAGATTGCTGTTAATTACCGATCGGATTTTAAAGACCCTTTTTGAATAATATATAACCACTTATATACGACGGATCGCACGTACTAGCTTTTATGTTCAATTTGTGTGGGACTAAAGAACATTAAAAAATATTCAAGTAATTATAGAAAAAGTATAAAAAGCTAATTTAAATCGTTCTTTTTACTGTGTAAACAGTCTGATAAATAACTTAGAGCTCAAAAAAAGTATGCCAAAAATTTTAAGTCGTTGGAGCCGTTTTCTTGAAAATTAGTTTTTATATATAAAATTTTTGTAATATTAAAAAAAAAATTTGGTATGCCAATTTTGAGTATATATTAATAAACATTTATAACTGAAATTTCAAAATAATTCATCAACCCGTTTTTGAAATATTGAATTTTCAAAAAAAAAAAAATTGAATCTTTTTTTAAAAATCCAAAATTTATTTTTTAAAAAATTTTGGTATGCAGTATTATTTATATTCTAACAAAGCTTTTGTACAAAAAATTTTATTGAAATCGGATGAGCGGTTAATGAGAAAACCAAAAATCAAAAAAACCGTTATATCGCAGGTACCGTTAATAAATGTTTTTGATGATTTTTTTTCTAACTAAAAGGTACATCATATCAACAATAGTACACTGATTTGTTTTTATCAAAATCGTTGGAGCCGTTTTTGAGATAGAAAAGCTTTTCCTTAACGGTTGTATGGCAAGTACCGTTATTTTTTGAGCAAAAAAAAAAAATTCAATTTCCCCTCTGGAGATTTACAAAAAAACTTAAAGTTCAAAATTTGAAGAAAATGACTTCAGAGGTTTAGGCTATAGGTTGAGGTACGGACAGACAGACAGACAGACAGACAGAATTATGCCACCCACTTTTTTCGTGTTCTGTGTCATCGTAATGTCATGTTTGATTGTTATCTAAACATTTTTTTTTGCACGAATCCAAAACTTGCCCTATAGTACCAATATCGCAAGTAAAAAATAATGATGCTTAGTTAGACGAGACAGAGACAGAGACAGAGACAGAGACAGAGACAGAGACAGAGACAGAGACAGAGACAGAGACAGAGACAGAGACAGAGACAGAGACAGAGACAGAGACAGAGACAGAGACAGAGACAGAGACAGAGACAGAGATAGAGACAGAGACAGAGACAGAGACAGAGACAGAGACAGAGACAGAGACAGAGACAGAGACAGAGACAGAGACAGAGACAGAGACAGAGACAGAGACAGAGACAGAGACAGAGACAGAGACAGAGACAGAGACAGAGACAGAGACAGAGACAGAGACAGAGACAGAGACAGAGACAGAGACAGAGACAGAGACAGAGACAGAGACAGAGACAGAGACAGAGACAGAGACAGAGACAGAGACAGAGACAGAGACAGAGACAGAGACAGAGACAGAGACAGAGACAGAGACAGAGACAGAGACAGAGACAGAGACAGAGACAGAGACAGAGACAGAGACAGAGACAGAGACAGAGACAGAGACAGAGACAGAGACAGAGACAGAGACAGAGACAGAGACAGAGACAGAGACAGAGACAGAGACAGAGACAGAGACAGAGACAGAGACAGAGACAGAGACAGAGACAGAGACAGAGACAGAGACAGAGACAGAGACAGAGACAGAGACAGAGACAGAGACAGAGACAGAGACAGAGACAGAGACAGAGACAGAGACAGAGACAGAGACAGAGACAGAGACAGAGACAGAGACAGAGACAGAGACAGAGACAGAGACAGAGACAGAGACAGAGACAGAGACAGAGACAGAGACAGAGACAGAGACAGAGACAGAGACAGAGACAGAGACAGAGACAGAGACAGAGACAGAGACAGAGACAGAGACAGAGACAGAGACAGAGACAGAGACAGAGACAGAGACAGAGACAGAGACAGAGACAGAGACAGAGACAGAGACAGAGACAGAATTGTGAGACCCACTTCTTGAATCTTCTCTATCATCGTAATTACAAGTCTGATCAAAATCTCAAGCTCAATTTTTTACGAATGCATAACTTGCCATATAGAACCTGTTGAGCGGTCGGGCCGGATGTAATTAAAACACATATTTTCAGTAGAAAACAGCACTAAAATCTTTATTAAATTTAATTAGTTCAAATAAGATAATATATGTGATAAGAGATAAATATTTCTTACATTTGTGCAATAAGGCACCACCCGTTTGCTTCAAGGGTTAAAATTAAAAGAAAGTATAAGTTAAATGATTTATATGAAATACATGATCAATGAATAGAAAACAAAAAAGAATGTGATAATTGTCAAATGCAAACAAATTCAGATTGTTGAGTTAATAAATGGTTGACTGATGGAGAATGGGTAACTTACATCGAAACAGAACCTTTATGTGTACGGTGATAGAAAAACAAACAGAAAAACTAACAAAATAGTACAGGTAAAATAGTACGAAAAGTGTTTCGAATAAAAAAAATTAGTCCCATCATGAAACTTGGTGAAAACGTTTCATTTATTATGAGAAAGAAAAATCAAAAGAGTCTATAAATATATTTCACACGGAAAGGTGTTTTTTTGAGGGAAGAGGGGGGGGGGGAATTGTGGTGTATCAAACAGAAAAATTAACTTTGGTGCAACCTAAGCATATGACAAATGTTTTCAAAGTAGTTTTGAATGCTGAATCAAATGACACTGAAACCAAATCGATACCGCCTCCGTGAAAAAAGTTTTTGTCATTTTTATGCATAACGATGACTATATTTTCAGTGTAAAAGTTAAATATTACCGAAAATCAGTCGATGAAACTTGCCATCAATGGTTCATTTATCATTAAAGTCAATAATAAGAAGAGTCTATAAAAATTTCTGCTGTTAAAGGGTGTTTTTTTGGGGAGTTGGGGTTATGATGGGATATACCATAAAACCTGTGACAAAAATGGTACCCCCCTGAGATTTTGTTAAAATGTGCAATTGATTAACAGAATGAAGAATCAAAAGAGTTTATAGAAACATTTCACTCGGAAGGTCGTGCTTTTTGAAGATAGGGGGAAGTGTGTGGTTATTTTTTCAAAGAAAAGTAAAAGGATGGTACCCTCAAGGAACTTGGTAATCGTGTTTCATTTACGACGAGAAAGAAGAATCAATAAAGGTAGTTCATAGCACATTTTTATAAAGTTTCATGAGGGTACCATTTTTGTCACAGGTTTTATGGTAATAATCCCACCATAACAACAACCCGCACCCCAACTCTCAAAAAAACACCTTTAAATCACAGATATTTTTATAGACTCTTCTTATTATTGGTTTTCATGACAAATGAACCATTGATGCCAAGTTTCATCGACAAACCAGTATTTTCTACTAGTTTCACTTTTATACTGAAAATAAATATAGTCATCTTTACTTAGAAATTACAAAAACTTTTTCACGGCGGCCGTATTGACACGTAACTAAAAACTTAAAAAAAAAATAAACTTAACATTTTAAATTTCATTATTTAAATAAGGGCTATTTTATCAGTGCAGAGATAACTGTGGGTTGAATCAGAGTTTTCTAGACCTGAAAGTAAGTCAACCCTGAATTATTTCAGAAGCAGTGGGAGAGTTTGGTCCCTGAGCAAACCTATCAAACTAGGCGAGTTAACTTGGAGTTATCTCCAAACCCCAAAATGTTATTCATACAATAAATTTATGTAATGTTTAGTAGAGTCATTTTAAGCTAAACACGTTCAGTTTAGAGGTAGAATAGTGACTACATACGGATATTTTTGTTTGACATCTAAACGTCATAGATTTATCTTTCTCGTACTCTTTTTGATACAAGAGCATTGTAACTAAAATGAGTTGGAAAATATTTTATAAATTAGGACTTACGCAACGTTGAATAGAGAATAGGCAAATACGGGGCAAATAGTATAGACAAATATTTGAATACAGGACACTTGTACGTCCCGGGTTTCTTTAAAAATAAACCGGGATAGCTATACTGCCGTCATTAAATATTTCAAGGAACAATTTCTTATTTAAAGAAATTATGTTATTTTACTGTGCGTATAAGTTATAGTAATTTTGGTGATTACTTCGAAAAATGAACTTGCGGCTTAGTATAGGCAAATAAACAACTTGCTTGAAACTTGCAATGAAATTTTCATTCGTTAAAATTTACGAATGAAAATTTCATTGCAAGTTTTAAGCAAGTTGTTTATTTGCCTATACTAAGCCGCAAGTCCATTTGCATTTGGAAATATGAATTTTTAGCTTTACACAGTAATAAAAAACTATTTAACGGTTCCAATTATGGTACTAACTTAATTTTTGAATTTTGGCGTTTACGCCCTTTTTTCTTAGGACGGCAGAATACGGGACAATACTGGGAAATCCGGGACGGATGGTCACCGTATATATATATGTATATCGCAAGTATTAAAATCTTGTCGTGAGATAGAAAAAATGACATTCATTTTCTCACAGTTAACTTGGTATAAACTTCCCCGATGTGCCTATTCTTTTTTACCAAAGTTCATCGAAAAATATGTTTCTTTTATATCACTCACTTGAATACTATCATAAAATTTAGCAAACATACCTATATTAAAACAAAATTATTTAAAAATAGATCTTATTTAAATAGATTTGATTAAAAATAAATGGAAAAAAAAATTTGCGAAAATAAATTGAGACCCCTGGTTTTCGATTTAAAAGCAACATTTCGGGGCTTAAGCGGCTAAGTGGCAGCCCTTCTCTTGTCCTTCTGACTGTTTTCCATTTAAACAACACACTTCTTAAAAGTAAAGTTAGGATATGCACTATTTGTATACTAAAGCTCAACCTGTCAGGTCAAAATGAAAGGTTGGTCTCGTTTACAGCCCCACTATAAAAAACTTCTCTTTTTTGTCGGAGTTTTTCTTATATGCAAACAAAGGATTTCAGAAAAAATATTCAAATTTAAAAAAGATGTCTTCTTGCAACCACATTTTTCTGATAATATCCAAGTTTCTTACATAAGTATCTATATATTTACGTTTAATTTGAAAATAAAACTACGATCTACTATCAACAATTCAAAAAGTTTTGTTCAAAACTATAACAATACAAAATTCAATGCAGTTTACTATATAATGCACATAAAAAGAACATACATTCTTAGAAAAAATCCATTTATTCAAGCATTTTTTTTTTCTGAGCTATCGTGCAACTTCATAATTTATTAATTTGATAAAAAGATTTATATTCTTCAGAAACATTGTAACATGATAAATTAATGATATCGAAAAGATCTCAACTCTTTAAAATTTCTCCGAAATCAACAACTACTACAAAGCGCGGTTCGAAAGCATATTTTTAAATCCTGTCTAGTAAATCAAGCCAATTCAACTACAAAAAACAAAACAAAAAATGCCTAGAACCAACTAACTTTTGGCACACTCAGCACAGCATGTAATTCATTACAGACCCTTAATCTGATTAACTCAGGAGCGTATCTAAGACTTATTCCAGAGGGGTAATATTTTCATTACTAACCAATTGTAAAAGTGAAGACACATTGAATGCATATGCTTATGTTAGCATTTATCTATTGTAGCACACAAATTTCCCTAAAAAAGTGGGAAGTCCTCCTAATGACAGTAAATTTAGAAACAAAGAAAATTTTAAATATTTATTTAAAATAAATATAAATTTATATTTATCAAATCTAAAGCGACTAAAAAACGGTGAAACGATCCGTGAATACTGCCTTGAAATGCCTTGCTATCTTTACATTCATAATAATTTCCCATTGCTTTTTTCTTAATAATTTTGAAAACATGGATATCGCGGCAGAGGCTCAGAGGGTGACAAATTGTACTTACTAGCCTTCCCTTCCACGATGATATCCGAACCTGCAACAAGTACAAATATTCAAAACACATCCTTTCATGTTTTTTTCATCTTTTATTTCCACAATAAGATCTCCTCGTCTAGAAAATTGCAAATTCAAACATTGTAATAATCGTCGGTGGTAGTGATATCCCTTCATAATGAATCACTTCATGTGTGCTCGAGCACTACAACAATAAATATAATTCATATTTTATAAATATACGAAACCAACTTATATTTAAGGTACAATCTTATCTTCAAGAAATAAATACAAAAAAAAGTTAAAAATTTTCGCTTGACTCTAATTTATTCAAAAAAAAAAAACAAAAAAAAATGTTTGTCTAGATCTGTTCTCTGTTCCACCCGCGTAAAGTTAATTTTCTTTTTGTCATTTGATTTCAACTTGGTAAAAAGTAAAAGAAGACTTAAAGAATCTATATTTATTCTATAAGAACAAAATCCTCAAGTGCACTATAGATACAACAACAAAAAAAAAAATAAAAAAAGAGCGCAAGAGTCTTGTCTTCAATACAATCAAACTGCGCATGCGTAAACCACCATAGCTTACCACCAACATACACGCAATTCTTTTTCTTCTTCCATCGTGTCTTCTTTGAATTCTTAATAAATCAAAGTGAAGAATATAAATTGGGACCTCCACACCTTGCAAGATCGCAGTTAGTGATTTTCAGCCATCGGAGCCTCAGTGAAATTTTGTTTCGTTATTTGAGGAGTTCGAGCTTTGGAATTTAAAAATATAAATGAATAAATAAATACAAGTTACACATTCACTATAAAAAGCTTCATAGAAACATTCTAACTTAAAATCGAATAACAAATTATTGCTTCAACCGACAGAAAAAAATAAAAGGATCTCCCGCCAAAACTCATAATTTTAAAAGGATTACCTATGTGGACGCATTATTTCTAAGTGAACAATTATAAGAAAATAATATCAAAAGTGTTAAGAATTTTTGTATAAAAAAAAAGAAGTGATAACAGCTTTAGATTAACTTTTTCTAAGTCCTTGATAAAATGAGGAACCCTTTGGTGATATTAGTGCTGTGCCTGTGCAGTTTAACAAATGCTGTGCCACTTGGATCAAAGGTTTGTTTTTGGATCCCTATGACACACAAAAATAAAAAATAAAAAAACAATGACCAAAAAGAACAGACAATCTGCCACCTGAGAGTGCATATCCGAATTCTTTAAAGAATCTAATTTAAAATTCACTTCAGTGCTCAGAGATTAAAAATCGAAAACTTTTTAGTTATTTTTTTTTTATTATTATTAATTTTTAAGGATCGTCTTCAGAAAAAAAAAAAAAACAAAATATCAAAAGAAGCGACAAGCGTGATAAAATTTTGTTCGGCAAGAGGAACTTTGTCATCATCTTTTTACCCCTTTTAAGTGTTCTTCCGTATACTTTACTTAACCTTCGTCTGACACTCTTTTATTAGTTTCTTTTGGACAAATCGAGCCGAAATTTTGTTTTATTTGTTTTTGGATTTTTTTTGTTGTTGTTTTAACCGATGGATTGCGTTCTTTCTTTTTTTTGTTTTTATTTCTATATTTTGTTTTCGGTGATGGTGAATTTTTGCTTAAAGGAAACTCCTTTCTTAGAATTTCGGAAGTCTATAATAACGTTTTGTTCGCCCAAAATTCATTGAGCACAGAAGGTTTTAGTGAAATTGGGCGGCAACAATTTGAAGTGATCTGAGCATGGTGAACAGACAGTTTTTATATGCCATTTATAGGAGCATAGAGAGGTGTGTGCAAGGCCGGATGTTAGAAAATGGATACGGTTATTAGGTTTTTTTAGTTAGTTTTCTCGGGTTCTATATTTTTTCATACATACATAATATTGAATATAAGTTAAAACCAGAGGGAAATTGGGATTTTAATAAATGACAAATTTTTATTTTGCTAGGATAAAGTCTGATCAGAAGGTCGGAGCTTAGCTTGTACGTTCTGATACTTACTGACCTCTCGCGATACAAACAAAATGTTCACAATATTTCACCCGCCAAATGTACATATATTGGTACACACATTAGGCTGTGCCAGGCAAAATCGAAATGTTTATATAAGATTGGTCATAAAATTAGTCTCCATTTTTTGTAGAGCGTAGGTACAATTTTCTTTTAAATTATTATAATGAAGGTACTAAGTTTGAATTGGACTAAATAGTATTTGAGACTTAAGACTCAGAATGTTTTTGTCAATACATTTTATATCGAATCTAAAAATTACGATGTGTGTCAATATCAAAAGTATACATTTGATGAGAAGCAATATTTTGCTTACTTCAGAGATCAAGCAAAAATAAACATTTCGAGTTTCAAGGCACAATTTAATATGTACAAATGAAAATCTCAAAGAACCCAAACGGATTTGAATTAAATTTATTTGTTTGTGTTATTTAGCCTATGAAATGCTAACCTAATATTGTAATGCTGCTTTTTGGTTAACCATATTTTCAATACATTTGAAAAACATCAATTTTTTGTATACACAATTTTTCAAAAATTAGAAAATTAGAAGAAAAAATAACGAAAAGGATTTATATGCAATTTCAAGTATTGGTATTTTTTGTACTTAACATTTGGAAACTTTATTTCAAACAAAACAGCTTTGTCCTAAAATTTTGAAGAACTTTCAAACAAATATTTTTTTTTTACTTAAATAAAAACAAAAAGCCGCTGAAATTATTAGGTAAATATTTAAGCATCAAAAATAATTCGATTTTTTTTGTACCAGCTTAACACAATTTGTTTGTTTAAAAATAATATATAAAATGATATAATCATGACACTATTTAAAATGTATTTGCTCTAAGAGACTTGCTCTTATGTTCAAGGGGCTGAGGGCTTCAGAAGATTGCATATAAAGGCATGGAAATTATGAGATTTATTAAAATGTTTAAAAGCATGAAATACGTTATTAAAATTAGCGAAAACAACTCTTTTGTTAGTTTGAGGTGAAAAAAGAATATAACTTTAATACTCGATTGCAAATGATTATATGAAAAAAAAAATTAAAATCGTTGGAGCTATTTAAAAAAAAAAAAATAAATTTTTATATATATCACATTCTTAAAACATTTTTAAGGAAAAATTTTGGAATGCAACTTAGGTATTTGTTAATGTGTATATAAAAATTAGATATCAAAATAAATTATGATCCCATTTTTCAGATATCAAGTTTTCAAAAAGTAATTTGAAACTTTTTTTTTCAATTCAAAAATTTCCTTTTTTGAATATCATGATTTTTGCGTATAAGTTATATTTTTTCAGTTTTTTAGAAAGCATAAAAAACCCTTAAGTATCGACCTTCAAAAAATGGATCATGTAGTTTTTGAAATATTTTGATTTTCAAAAAAACAACCAATATCTAGTTTTTTTTAAATTTTAGTACACAAAACTATTTATATTTTTTTGGAAGCTTTCTGTATCAACAAATATTGAAATCGGTCATACCGTTTTGAAGGAAATCGAAATTAAAAAAATGGTCTTTGGAGGTACGATTAATAATCATTTTTTGAAAAATTTTTTCCCACCCAAAGGATTATTTACTATAAGCAATTTTTTGAATTTTTTTAAGTTGTGGGGCTGGCCGTTTTAGAGAAAGCCAAGATTATGTTAAATTACAAAGAAAAAATGTATGGCAGGTACCGTTATTTTTGGTTCTAAAAAAAAGATAAAAAAGGTATGGGGTGTGACCATAAAACGCCATATACCAAGTTTGCAGAAAATCGACCCAGGCCCTTTAAGTTAAAGCTGAACGGACAGACAGACAGAATTGTGCGACCAACATTTTTTCCTTCTCTATCTTTGTAGAGGAAGTGTAGGTAATGTGGCCCCTGTAGATAATATGGCCCTCCAATTATTTCTTACGTCATTAGCTTCTTCTGTTGGGAGTATACATTTTTACAAAAAACCCCCTCATATAAGTTATATGGAAAATACTGGCCTTTTAGGTGCTTAAATGGCATTACATTTCCCACTTGAAGTTTTATGCTTAAAAAATCTTTTTTTTCATCTTGAGCAAAATTGAAGGAGGCATTTAACGGTTGAATAGATAAATTATATATTTAAAAATTATCAAATTAATAACTCAATTGTTAATTTTACTAACGAAAATACTTAAAAATAGAATGCAAGCGTAGAAAATAGGCTCCATTTTATAAATATACAGTCATGCAGCTAATATGACCCCTTTAACATGCGGGTATTATGCTCAAAAACTATTTACAAAAACAACTTTATTTAAAAAAGAAATTAAAGATTGGATTTTAAGCTTTAAAAAAAGCTATAGCATGACAATGTAAATGTTGCCGTTGCTTTTTAATATTTTTTTCTATTTTAAGTCCATTTTAGTAGAAAATTGCCCTACACAAAATAGCAAGTATATGATAGTATTTTTTACGTTTCTCGGGGGCCATATAACCAACACTATGAAAAATCCCTGTTTTTTCGCTCTTTCAAAATAAATATTTTTATTTAACAAACAAATTGCAATATTTATTTTATTTGTATTATATTTTGTTTCAAACAGAATGAAGCTGCTGCTTTCAAATAAAAAGTTCAAGTGCAGGAGATAGTTTTTGAGTTATTCCAGGAAAACAAATAATAATAATAATAATTTTGATCAAAATATCGAGTACCATTTTTCTAACGAATGCATAACTAATGGAAAAAATCTCGAAAGAAATATTTAATTATATAGAATTCGAAAACACCGATACAAAATCTCGAACGTTCCAAAGTCTCGAATGAAAGAATCTCGAAAGCGAAAAAATCTGGAATTTTCAAAATTTTAATTTTAAAGTTTAGATGAATATGGAGTTTTCGTGTTATGGTTAACTTAAAGGCAGTGACTTCAGACATGCTGACATTTTTATAGTTATACATTGGGATGGGTCACATTATTTTCTGTTTCGAGAGCGACAATGTGGTCAGTGTCCAAGAAAACTGATGACATAGGCCTTTGTCTGACAACTGAACTTACTCTAATTGACCGAGGCTCTACATCATAAAAAGTCAAGGCTTTTACGTAACGTTGTTAGTCGTATCAATAATACCCTTTGAGGTGATAAGCCAATAAAAATAAATGTTAACAAAAAATGCACCTATGTACAAAATTTACGTCAAATCTTACACCTGTTCGACACCTGTGTTTAAGAAGGCAGATGAACGGTTATTGGTTCAACACCTCAAAGGCTATTATTGATGACTTACAACGTTCCGCAAATGAAATGACTTTTTATGTCGTTGGCTTTTAGACTATAAGTGGAGGAAAGGATTTGCGTGAGTAGTACAGAGGACCTTAAAAGGCAGTTAAAATTATTTGAACATGCGAAGTGGGCCACCCAAGTAGTACTGTTACCTCATAAGGGGGGTTTATATGGAACAACATCTTGTCAAACATTGCTTGAAAACCATCGATGTTTGAATATTAATATAATAATAACAACACAACCATCAGGTTGTCAGACTATTAGTCTAGGATCCCGCCATAGGGCGATATACCCTCATAAAGATACCAGGTGAGCGGTAAACAGCTTTGTAGGCAGTGCCTTAAAAAACAATTTGCGCATGGGTTGCCTGTCGAAAAGTGGTCAAGGCATAGGGTTGCCAAGCAATTACTCTCAATTTTTGGGGTTTTTCAATTTATCTGCCCCAGCTTAGATGGTAAACCTTAGGGATATATAAAAAATAAAATATAAAGAAAATTTTATTTAAAAAATAATGAACTATGTGATTTTTTGAAATTCGAAATTTCAATAGCGTAAATGAGGGTACACAAAGAGAAAAGTCTAGAATCTATTTTCCAAACGAAAAATGATAGAACGTTTTTTTCTTTTGCGATCGGTAGATTATTAAGATACAAAAAAAATCATCATATGTAAAAAAAAATTTAAAAATGTTCGAATCGAGATATGAACATTTGAAAGGCGAGAATAGCAAAATAGAGGTTTCAGAAATAATTCACGAAAAATCAGAATGATGCTCTATGAAAAATATTAATATATTCTTAGAGATATAATAAAAAAAAACTTTACTCGTATTTTTTAAATTTTGCGTTTAATCTTAATTTTTAGTGGAATGAATTTTTGAAATTTGCACTTTTATGATGATACAAGTATAACAGACCACCGCATATTTTGAGAGTGGATGTATAACCCAAGTCTGGGTATGAGGGCTTAAAGGTACAGCTATCGTGATATCGAATACTTAAGTTTAGCAGGTTTTTTTATCAGCCTTTGGAAGGGATGGGTGTTAAAAAGAGCTATGTTTCCTATTTTATTGTCACGATTAAGATCACTTTAATTTATTTAAAAAACAAATTTTTATGATGCTATTTCGTTTTTCCAAAGCATAAATACCTCAATCTTGACGGTCCAATTAATAGAACTCAAGATATAACTATTTTATGCGAACCCTATCATCCTTTCTTGGAGATTTAAAACAAAACTAAAATCAACAAAATTAAGTCCCAAAAAAAGGCTGATAAGGTTTATTGATCGGATCATCAATATTAAAGTCTTTAAACTTAGGAAAAATGACAGAGCATCATTTTCTTTCTTTAAAAAGTGAATTGAAGTGTTAGTGACCATAACACATAGACAGCTGAAACCAAGTGGATTTTAATCCCACCCAAAGGCTGAATGAAAAACCTACCAGATTTTGATAATCGATATCACGATAGATGTACCTGTAAACCCTCATACCTCTCATTTTGGTTACACATGCACTCTTAAAATATGATGTCGGCTCTTGTACTTGTATTTAAAAATCCAAAATCATACAAAATGTTCCTTGAAACAATAAGTGTGCAAATTTCAAAAATTCACTCCACTAAAAATAAAGATGAAACGCAAAATTTCAAAAATACGGGCAAATTTTTTTTAAATTATCTTTCTAAGTATTTATAAATATTTTTCATAGAGCATCATTCTGATTTTTGGTGAATTATTTCTTAAACTTCTATTTTGCTATACCTACTCGACTTTCAAATGTTCATATCTCGATTCCCAAATGTTTAAAATTTTTCTTATATGCCTATATCAAGATTTTCTTGTATTTCAATAATCAACCGATCACAAAAGAAAAAAACGTTCTATCATTTTTCGTTTGGAAAATAGATTCTAGACTTTTCTCTTTGTTTACCCTCATTTACCCTATGGAAATTTCGAACTTCAAAAAATCTCGTAGTTCATAATTTTCAAATAAAATTTTCTTTCTATGGTATATTTTTTGTATATCCTTAAGGCTTACCATCTAAGCTGGGGCAGATAATTGAAAAACCCCATATATTGAGAGTAATTGCCCTATGCCTTGACCACTTTTCGACAGGCAACCCATGTGCAAATTGTTTTTAAAACACTGCCTACAAATCTGTTTACCGCTCACATGGTACCTTTATGAGGGTAGGTAGTCCTATGCCGGGATCCTAGACTATTATATTGTCGGCCCAAAAAAGTCTAAAATCAAGAAATTTGTTTTTTAAAGACAAAAGCTGGAAAAGGACAAATTTCAGCTTAGAGCTTATAGAACACTCGTGTCTTATTGATATTTTAGCAACGCAGAATGATCCAAAATGTTTTTGAGCTGTTCCTTAACTCAATACGAATATTTCATACATCGTTAAAAAGGTTGTTGCGTGTTCTTTATTCCACTATATAGCCTTTAAGCTTTAGGCCATGGGATTCGAGAAATGTTCGGCCTCAAAACTCATTGTCTTCTCATCATCAATGTGTAGTTCATCGTTGAAAAGGATATTGCATGTTTTTATTTTGTTTTATTACCGATTAGCTGTAGACCATGGGGGTTCAAGAGATATTCAGCTTAATCATACCAATATGAACAGAGACATAACATAACATAACATAACATAACATAACATAACATAACATAACATAACATAACATAACATAACATAACATAACATAACATAACATAACATAACATAACATAACATAACATAACATAACATAACATAACATAACATAACATAACATAACATAACATAACATAACATAACATAACATAACATAACATAACATAACATAACATAACATAACATAACATAACATAACATAACATAACATAACATAACATAACATAACATAACATAACATTTTGTGTTCCAAATACCTCTCGAATCCCCTAACCTACAACTTAACAGCCATATAACAAAATGAAGAACATGCAATAAAATTTTAAATGATGTAGGAACAGGGTTGCCAGGTCAAGAAGTACTTGTGTAGCCCAATTTCAGAATTCTTGTAGCCCAAAATCGTTGCGCAAAATGAAGCCCAAAACTGGCCCAATCTCATTTAAAAAAATTAGAATTTCATATATATTCCACGTTCTTCTTGTATTTTTGGAATAATTCCTAAGGACATCATCATCATCATCGTGTCCTGTAACCCCGGCTGGGGCATAGGGCATCAGCAAAACGCCTCCATCCTTCACGGTCTGCTGCAAGGTACTTTAGTTGTGGCCACGCCTTTCTCTGGGATTCTGCTTCCGTTAAGACAGTTGATTTCCATGTTGTTCTTGGTCTTCCAACTCGCCATGCCCCCTGAGGATTCCATTCAAAGGACTGCTTTGCAATTTCATCGTTTGGTTTCCTCAGTGTGTGACCAATCCAACGCCATTTACGCTTTCTTATGTCGACGTCCAGCCGCTCTTGACTTGTCCTGCGCCACAATTCCTCATTTAATATTTTTTGTGGCCAGCGAATCTTAAGGATGTGGCGAAAACAGCGATTCACAAAAGCCTTCAATTTCTTCGAAATGGTAGACGTGACTTTCCAGGTTTCACAAGCATATATATAAGCTTTTCGAACGCTCTCCATTGTTGAATGCCCTGTCGCTCAGCTGTACCAACACTGGCCATCAATACGTCGTCCATCACCAGCAGGAAGAGAATTGGCGATAGAACATCCCCTTGTCTCACACTCTGCTGCACTACGAGGGAGTCGGATAGCTGCCCATTGTGTAAAACAAAGCACCTTGCGTTGTTGTAAAACTCTTTAATAGTGGCAATGGTAATATCAAATGGGGCTATTTTTTCAAATTCTTGTTGCAAATTTAGGAAAGAGATAACCCAATTTATAATAAATAGTCCAATCTGAAAACCTGTGTAGGAACGAAATACGTTCAGTAGAAAGACAAGAACCTAATGAGGAATTGCATTATTGTTCTTTTCAGCATTTCGAAGCCAAATAATTGTCGAACCCCATTATTATAGAGCTTAACTGCCTAGTAATGAAATTGGACCACTTAGCTCATTTTCACTAAAAATGAATTCAAAGTTTCTTAAATATTTGTTGCCCCCAGGAAAAATTAATTTTGTGGTGTTGTGTCGGTTTTCTTCTGGACTTAATAGTCTAGTCAGCATTAAATCATGCTCTCTGGGTTATTATTTAATGTATAACATAGTAAGAGTCCATAGGCCAAGGCCGGGCTCTTTAAGTATGAGGGAGGTAACGTTACGGGGAGTAGAAAACATTGAAAAACAATGCAACATTTTCTGTTATGACATATATTTGTCAAAAGCTGGAAACGACAGTAAAATTAGGAAATTAGTGTGTCCAAATCTTAAAATGATAGAATAATCATGACAAATACAAGTCAATTCAAGCTTCTGGGTTCTCAGAGGTCTCATCAGCAAACTCAGAAAACTAGGACCTAGCAATGAGTGATTGACAGGAAAATGATGTTGCGAATGAAATTTGGCCCAATAATAACTCCATGTTTTAAAGGAGGCTTACTTCCATATTCCTTAAAAATAGCTCTAAGGCACACCTTTAAATATTATCACAAGAAAATATTGTATGAATTTAATAATTTCGTAAAAAAACTCTGATTTTCAATTTACTAAGGTTAAATTGCATCTTTAAATAGTTTGAAAAGTAAAACATTAACTTTTCAATAGGTTTTGAAGATGAAGGGGCTGCTGTAGTTTCAAAAAAAAGCTATTTTACGGGATTATTTTTGCAAACCGTTTACAGTTTGCAACCATCCTAACCAAGATATTTCCTTAAGATTGAGACTTTCTTCATCATCAACAAAAAAAAAAACAAATCTTACAATTTGAACTTAACACGTTATATAAAAGCTCAGTTAATAAATTCTTACAACATTACACAATCTGTGCAAAAAACCATGGTGCACGTTTATACATTTAAGGAAACCAAAAAGTTCCGTAGTAATTACTTAATAGTTCGTCTTTAAGAACACGGTTCTTTTTTCGCTTGTTTTTTGCATTTGCTTTTGATTTCGCTATTTTGTTTTGCAAAACACAAACACCTGCCGGAAGGCTTGCGAAAATGATTTTAACTGCAATGCCTTAAGGCGTCTGTTAGAAAATAATAATAAAAAAACAACCCGAAATTCTATTTAAGGAATTGAGAAACTTAACTCTCTAAATCCAATTCAAAATATTTTTATCGCCGAAATTATGTCTCACTAAACACCTTCATTACGAGTCCCGCCAGCCAGCGCAGCGGGCGTGATCAGTGAAAATTAGAACACCAAGTGAAATTGTGGCTGGCTCTCTCTCTCTGTATGCGCTCCACACTTAAGAATCCACTCTGTTAACACCGCAACGACGACGTCGCATTCAAGCCCGAAAAATTGTCACGCGCCATCAAGTATACCTTCCGCAAATGGAATGCACAGACTTAAGCCACAACAACAACAGTAAGCTATCAATTGGGAGTGTATTGCCCCCTCAGCCGATTCCGTTGGTCGATATGAATGAAGACGCGGTGGTCATCATTATGATGTTCATTTCATGATAATGACCAGGCCAATGAATGCGGAGAGCCCATTGCGTAATCCGGTCACGTTTGAAAATATTTCTATGACAAATAATGCAAATTTTCGAGCCGTTGCCACAAAGTGGCTTTAAGCCTGGTGGCAGTTGCTTGGTGCAGAGGAAGTACTTGTCTGGGCGTCGTCATCGTTACGCAGTTAATGAAGAGGAAGCCCTCCCAATAGACCCCTAACCATGCACCTGCCTCAACACATTACAACTCCATATGGAACTCTGTATGTCTTCCGTTTTTAATTTATTTTTTCTTTCTTCTGCAGAAGA
Source organism: Dasysyrphus tricinctus (assembly GCA_963921185.1). Taxonomy (NCBI): domain Eukaryota; kingdom Metazoa; phylum Arthropoda; class Insecta; order Diptera; family Syrphidae; genus Dasysyrphus; species Dasysyrphus tricinctus. The sequence goes on from OY992532.1 coordinate 201,212,486, forward strand.
ACATGGCCATAGTTCAAGAGCAGGAAGATCCAATGCTTGTGATGGCTGAAGATGAAGAAACGAGGCCAGAAATGATGATATCAAGGCTGAATCTTCCGAGCAATGCGACATCTATTAGAGCTGACATCACTGATGGATTCTCGTGTGACAACAAGACCTACGGATACTATGCTGATGTCGAGAACGAATGTCAGATATTCCATGTATGCTTGCCAGTGACTTATGCTGATGGTAAGGAGAATACCTTCCGTTGGAGTTTCATTTGTCCCGAAGAGACCGTATTTAGTCAGGTAAGAGGTCATGGAAATATTTTATAGTTCGACTTTTATTGAATTCTTTTCACAGGAGTACTTCACCTGTATGAGATCCGAGGACATGTCCATTGATTGCGAGGAATCTTTCAAATACTACGAGCTAAATAGAAACTTCGGCATGATTGAGCCAGAAGAGGTTATTGCTGACGAACATGCTGCCGAGGAAGAAATGACTATGGAAGATATGTCCAGGCAACCACCAAGTCAAGGTGACGGAGAAATCAACCAACAGTCGATCGAATCTGCACCGGTGAAGAAACAAACAGTTAAAGTTCAAAATTCTAATCGGAAGAAAACCCAAGCTAACCGCGTTGCTATTGAAGCCCAACGCAAGAAGGTTCAGCCTTTGAGGAGGTTGCCAAAGCCTGCTGTTGTCGCTACAACTGCAAAGCCCATTGTAGAGGAATCTCCTATTTTGGAAGAAGAAGTGGAGAGAACAACACTCAAATACCAAAGACTTACGAAACGACCAATTGCTGTCATCCCAGAACAACCGAAGCCAGAGGAGCCCAAACCTGAGAAGGAAGTTGTCCGTCAAGAACTATTCGCCCAGAAGAGGAAACGTCCACAAATCTACTTCCCTACGAGGTTTGACCCCGCTGTACCGACCGATACTGAATCAAAGCCTTTACCATATCTGAAGACTGATATTTTACTGCAGAAGCAACCTGAAGCTGTTAAACAAAATCAAGGTGAAGCTCAAGCGGAGGCCTCAGAAATTGCTGAAGTAAGCATTAAGCCACAAATTGAGTTGAAAGCAGTCCAACCATTAGAGAAGATTGAAAATTTGCCAGTTCAGAAGAAGGAACCAGCTTTTGTTAGCATTCCGGTTAAAGAAGAAGATCAACCAATCATTGAACTTAAGTCTGAAATTGCTTCACTGCCAGAAAATATTCCAAGTCGAGTTGAAGTTGTTGAAATTCCAATTCAAAAGCTCGATGAACCCTTAATGGCTGAAGGTTCCGCTGTTTTAGCACAAATTCCAGAAGTAGCAGCCCCTGAGGCACCGAAACCAACGACCTCTGTCGTAGAGCCTATTAAATCCAATGAAGATAAAATTCCTGCTCAAGATCTTCTTGTGAAAAAGATCATTGAACAAGCTGTAAAGGCTGAAAAAGACGAAATTCCTGCTGGAAATACCCTCCTGAAAAAGATTATGGCACAAACTGAGAAGAACGTTGAATCAGAGAAACTAGCAGAAAATGAAAAAACTCTCGTAGATCCAGTTTTAGAACCAGAACTTGTTTCACTGGAAGAACCTGAACAATCATTGCAAACTTTAAAATCAGTTGAGCTTCCAAAACTGGAAGAACCATTGAAGGTTGAAGAAATCATTCCAGAATCGAAAATTCCAGAGCATGCTCCTTTGTCCGATGATATTCCACTTGAAAAACCTGAAGAATCCCTAAATGACTCAAAGTCTGAAATTTCGCTAAAATTGGAAAATCCTCTTGCCGAGCAAAAACCAGAAAAACCCTTAGATGATCCTAAGCCTGAGACAATTCTAAAAGCTGAGATTCCAGTCGAAGAACCATTGTTAGCTGAAGTTGCAATACCAGATAAGTCCCAAGAAGTGCAAATGGCTTTGAAAATTAATTCTGCAGTCCCTGAAATTCCTGAACCAGAAAAAGAGAAGCTCAAAGGTTTATCTGAATCTCCAAAACTTGAAATCACACAGTCTGAGGCCTTAGAAACACTACCTGACAAACCTGTCGCTGTTGAAGCACCTGTCCCAGAACCCCAGATTCTTCTTAAGTCTGAAATTCCTGAAATAAAACCTGTTGAGCCACTCGCGGTCGAGATTCCTGTATTAGACATGTCATTGAAAGATGAAGCAGCTATTCCTGAAATTCCCGCAGTGGTAGAAACTCCTGTTCCTCAATTGAATATGCAAATGGACCTTGAAACTCCTGCTCTGAAATCTATGCCAAAGCAAGATAAACCAGCTGAAGTTGAAGCATCGTTGTCTAATGAGGAGATCCCCAAAATTGTCGAGCCAATTCCTGACGCTAAAGCTGAACTTGAACTTCCAATTGAAACAATTCCAAAGCCCTTGGAAAACGTGATTGAACCGATCAAAGAAGTAAGCTCTGAATTGCAGTTATCTTCTTCTGAAATTGAAGCTGAAAAATCAAGCGAAGTTCAAGCTGAAGAAACAGCTCAAGAGGCTATATTAAGTGGTGAGAAGGAAATTGCTCAATCTGCCACCGATAATGAAGAAGCTCAATCTCTGATTCTGGATTTCATCTCAAGCCTCGTCAATTCAGAGAATTCAAACTTTGAAGACCAAAGTGCAATTGTAAAGGAAATGTCAGCAGACAGCTTGCCTGAAGCTTCTATTGCTGAGCCAGTTGTTGCTGAAGCTGAACCACCAAAAATCCTCACTCAAGATGATCAAATCAACCCTCTCTATATCCCCATGATGCCAAGCAATGACCAAAGCTACCAAATTCCTGTGCAAGTTATTGAAACTCCAGAGCCAGAGCCAGTGCCTGCTGTTCAAGTCCCATTAGCGGTTGCTGAACCTAAGCTGCCACTTAGTGTTGATGATGTTGTTGAACTTGTCAAAGAATCCCTTGATACACCACCTGCTGAAAAAGAAAATCTAGTCCAAGAGTCATCCAATGACGATCCAAACTCTCAGCCAGATTCAGAAGAAGTCAAGCCAATCTATCACAGATACATTGAGCTTGGATCAAATCTCTTGAAATCAGAAGCTCTAACTGCTTCCGATGATGAGCCTGTTGTTGTTCCAGCAGAAAATGAAAAATCCATTGCAGAGAAGGAAAAAGCTTCCCCAGAATTGCCAAAGGCTAGTGAAAAACTTCCTGAACCCGAACAACTTGCCTCGAAACCAGATTCTCAATCCGAAGTCCAGGCTATACAAGCAGAAAAGCTTTCAGTTGAAGAAAAACTTGACTCTGAACCTTTGAAAGAAAGCCTTAAGGAAGGACGAAGTTTGAACCGTTTTAAAATGGATCCAAGAAAGCGAAGGTTCCTGTTCAGGTCCGATGCTAGTTAGACTGATTCTAGATTAAAGAGCAACAATACACACAAAAACGAAAAACAACACGAAACGAAAACAAAAATAAACATCCGTAGAAGGAAAACACATTTACACACATATAATACCATCATTACCCAGCGAAGCCATCAATTCACCTAAGCAAATATAAGGCGAATTCAATAATTTATAATTTTAAAATATTTAAAGAAAAAAAAAACACAAACACAAACTTTTAAAATTAAGTTTAAGAATATTAATTTTCTTTGCTTTATTTTGTCGCCCACATAATTTTGTTGAACGAAAATAATAGAGAAAATGAAAATTTTTTTAGTAAAGGAAATAGAAGACAAATCAAGAAATAATATTATCCTTCGTACGATGCAAAATTTAGGTTGATTATAATTCATTCATTTCATTTTTTAAATTTTATTTTCAATTTTTATTTTTATGTAAATGAAATTCTTGACCTGAATTTTGTCCATAGATTTAATTTTGAATGAAAACTGTATTTTTGTTTCATTGTTTTATTTTTTCGTAAAATTAATTTTAAGTCGAGAGATTTTAAAGAGAAAATAAATAAATTATTGTTTAAAAAAATGAGATGTCTTTTTTTATTAAGAAAGCTAAAAATTTATTAAAAAACAAAAATACGACAAAAATTCGAATTATTTAATGAAACAGTCAGCAGCTGAAATTGGCAGGTTCCTGGCTATACAAAAAAAATTGTTTCCTTAACGTTGAAATTCATACAATTCTCTAAAAGCTTTGCGCACAGGCATTTTGTATGTCTTTTATTTTAATGACACCTATTTGGATCACCCTGTGTAGGTATATAAAACATTTTTGAGTTTATGCGATGGTGACTTATTCTCCAATAAAATGCTAATCCTAACCCTGTGCATTTCTAATTCGATTCTGTTAAAAGGTTTTGAATGTATAGAACATTTTTTAAATTCCAACTTATTGTTTCTTATTGGAAATTTAGCCAGAGAGTCATCTATCGGCAAAAAACTAAAAAACACTCAATTTTTCTTTGAGTGTTTTGAAGTTCTCATTTGACTCAAATATGAAGAGTTAAATAATGCTCCTGTCCTGACTTTGCAATGCAAGTTGTACTAAATATAGGCTTTTGGGTAAAAACTGCAAAAAATTAAAAGAAATTTTAAAGTTTGTACGGGTATGTATGAATCTCTGCCTTTTTTGAATAAAAACGAATTTTTGAACATATTAAATTAAGGGTGTGTTTAAGTTGGAGTTGTGAAAAACGAATCGCGCAACGATGTAACTAAAACTTCGTAATTGTTCACACTATTTTTCCTATTTAGTGCTTGTTGGATTTTCGATAAACGATTCGAGCTGCGATCCTAGCAAATAAAATCATCGATTATTATTTTTTGAAGCCCTTATTCAGGATAGATGTTGAAAATTTTATGATCAATTGAAATAATTTAATCATCATCATCATCAAGTCCTGTAACCCCGGTTGGGGCATAGGGCGCCAACAAATCGTTTCCATCCTTCACGGTCTGCAGATAGATATTTTAACTGTGGCCACGTCTTTCTCTGGGAGTCTGCTTCTGCTAGAACTGTTGATTTCCATGTTGTTCTTGGTCTTCCAACCCGCCGTGCACCCTGAGGATTCCATTCAAATGACTGCTTTGCAACTTAATCGTTTGGTTTCCTCAGCGTGTGACCAATCCATTGCCATTTACGCTTTCTTTCTTGACTTGTCCTGCGCCACAATTCCTCGTTTGATAAAATTTGTGGCCAGCGAATTTTTAGAATATGGCGTAGACAACGGTTCACAAAAGCCTGCAATTTCCTTGAGATGGTAGTCGTGACTTTCCAGGCTTCGCAAGCATATAACAGCACGGATTTGACATTGGATTCGAAGAATCTCAACTTTGTGCGCAAGGAGATTTGACATGATTTCCAAATTTGGGAGAGAGAACCGAAGGCTGCGCGAGCTTTATTTATTCTACTTTGAACGTCCAGATCAGTACCACCATTTGCTGAAACAATACTTCCAAGGTAGTTAAATTGTTCAACCTCTTCAACTGGCGTCTCCTGTATTAAAATACGCTGATGTGTGGAGTGGCCTGTGAGCATTATTTTTGTCTTTTTTCTATTTATTTTAAGACCACTCGCCTCTCCTTTTACCTTCAGAGCTTGACACATCCCGTTCAGCCCGCTGATGTTATTTGCCAAGAGACATATATCATCGGCATAGTCTAAGTGGCTAAGCCTTTCAAACGGTCTCCATTGAATGCCCTGCCTCTCTGCTGTTCCAACGCTGGCCGTCAAAACATCGTCAATCGCCAGTAGAAAGAGAATTGGCGATAGAACATCTCCCTGTCTCACACCCTGCCGCACTTCAAAAGAGTCGGATAGCTGCCCATTGTGTAAAACAAAGCATCTTGCGTTGTTATAGGACTCTCTTATAATGGCAACAATTTTTGGGGGAATTCCTCTACAAAGAAGTTATCTCCATATACATTCGCGGTTGACTCGGTCAAAGGCCTTCTCAAAATCCACGAACATGAGGTAAAGCGGTGATTGAAACTCCGCAGACTGCTCAAGAACGATACGCAGAGTGTTGATATGGTCGACACAAGACCGCCCACTGCGGAAACCAGCTTGATGCCTCTTGAGTGTAGACTCGATTCTAACCTTTATCCGCTCCAGAATGATGGTTGCCATTAATTTTGGAAAAACGGACAAAACTGTAATACCTCGCCAATTGTTGCAATTCTTAAGATCACCTTTCTTTGGCAGCTTAACAATTACACCATCCTTCCAGTCGATGGGATAATATTTGTTAACGATTTATTTATTGTTATGGCATCTTGATTGACGCTGGTACACGAAAGATGCCGCACCCCCAAATCCGATGTGCGGTTTACAGCAGCCGAAGCTGCCGAAGGATTCTCCATAAAATGGTTACCTCTTGGGGACTCATTTCCATTTGTTGTCATATTTCATGTATTAGCATATATCCTTCCACCATGGTGTTTTCCGAGATACGATTAATAACATACATAAGCTCAGATTTGACAGGCACACCCGCCTTTTGTATGGTCAAACACATAACTGCTCGAGGCCGCCCACTATGGGAAAACAGACGCCTTTTGTAGCCGCCCAATATGGGTTACAGACGCTACCTGCTGCTGCCGTTGGCCTTTTAACAAAAAAAAACGCTCCTCCGCCACCAGACTATCATGCCGTTGACCGCCACCTGCAGTTCATCCGTCTTAAGGGGGCTTTTAACCATCCCAAGGACAAGTTTGTGCCCTGACCAGCATAGCTGGGTTGTCTGCTTATCCCGGCATCCATTCGGTCCCCCTGCACGTTAGCGTAACCCACCCTCTACCACGCGGAGGTGTGCATAGGGATTTTCCTATCATTGAGCCTAGGGCCATATGGCGTCCTAGCACTCTCAAGTACTTTTAGAGAGGAAATAATTTAATACAAAACAAAAACAGGAGGGGAAATTTTATAAAAAAATACATAAAATAGAAAAAAAAAACATAGCTTTTTGGAAAGCCAAAATTCCATTCTTATGGTTTATTTAAAAAAAAAAGTTCTGTCAATAAATAGCTTCAGCAAAAAATATGCTCAAACTTAAAATTTTGAAAAAAAAAAATAGTTTTTCTTCAAAATTTTGAGTTTGAAAGAATTTTTTAACAAAACTGTTCATCAGAGAAACTTAATTTGAATATAAACCATAAGAATGGACTTCTGAATTTCCTAAAAGCTACAAAACAATACTGTTATTACTGCCGTTGTTTTTTCATTTTTTTTTTCTATTTTATATAACTTTTTTTTATAAAATTGCCCCTCCTGTCCCAACGGAAGGGAAATATACTACCCCCTCCAAACTCCCCCTTGAACAAATTTGTGTTTGTGATTTATTTATTGTTTCAATAAAGATCCCCTGAAGAACACAGCAATCCCTGTCGTTTATGAGACAACATTTCATCACTATTTCTGTGTCTTTGTTGCCTTTGAAAAATAATTGATTTTCCACATAACCAAGAAATGACTTTTCTCTTTTTTTGGCACTTGATAGGCTATTTAGGTGTTGAAAATAAGATTACAACACACACACCACTCGTTTACAAAGATTTGTATTTTTGACCCACTAGACCCCCACTAAAATCGATAGCTCGAAATACTCGAGCGCGTCAGATTAAGATAGGGTAGGTTAATTACATGCTGAAAAGAGTCTATTTCAATAATCTGACGATTTGGGTGTGACCTAAGGTAGTGGGAGGGTTACAAACTTGCAAAAAAAATTGTCACCTGGAAATTCTCGAGCGTGGTTGAATTTTTTTTATTGTTTTTTATTTTATTATGGGAAAAGTATAATCTGCCGTTTTTCTTGTGCCGTTTAGGAGGTAGAGGTGACTTTCGAAACAAAACTACTTAAATGGAAAAATAAATATTAAAAATCAACGACAATACTTAAAATACAAATCAATAATGGTTTTAAAAGCCAGAAATCTGTTCTTTAATCCTACATTTAATTTGAATTATTTGTGTTAATAGTTTTCAAAATATTTGCATTTAAGCTCAAATTTTTATTAAAAAAAACGCAAACAAAAATGTTTGTATAATTTTTTTTTGAAAATTGTGGAATACAAAACTAAATTTTCTTTTTGTAGTCACTGCTCGTATTAATTTTGAATCGAACACAAAAAACCGGAATTTTTTATGTCTTAAAGTTTTTAAGAAAATTGTAAATTACTGATACTACTTTTTTATGATTATTATATTATATCATTATGTAGCTGTTCCCATTAGTAGCTATTGACATTGGAAACAGACAATACATTCAAAGTTATTAAATGCAAACGAAATTTGGCAAACACCGAACCTCACACATAGGTACCCCAGATCCCATATTGAGCCCAAGCAGGGCGGTTGCATATATGTATCTTACTTTTAAAACGCAGCCGTAATGCTGGCAGTGCAAGCAAATTAAAAATATCTCAAAAAACTAGTATCAGTAACTTGCAATTTTCTCAAAAACTAGAAAACACAGAAGCTTCCGGTTTTTTGTGTTCGATTTTAAATTAATATGAGCAATGACCACAAAAAGAAAATTTAGTTTTCATTTGACAATTTTTAGAAAAATTGATTCCAACATTTTGTTTCCTTTTTTATCAAAATTTTGAGTTTGTATGTGAATATTTTGCAAACTATTGACATAAATAATTTAATTTAAATATAAGATAAAAGAACAGATTTCTGGCTTTTAAAACCGTTTTTGTTTTAAATTTTAAGTACTGTCCCTGATTTTTAATATTTTTTTTCCATTTAAGTCGTTTTTCTCGAAAATTGCCTTTTGCATTTTTGCATTTTCAAGAAGCTGCCGCAAGCTTGCGTCACATCCGAATCGTCAGTCTTTTGAATGTGAGCATCCTTGGGGGTCACTTAATATCCCCTATTAAAATCTGACGCGCTCGAGTAAATCCATTTGTTTTCCAATTTCTACACTCCCATACAGCCACCCCCACCACGCAAACCGGCAGATTAGCATACCACCGTTATAAGAAAGACCCAGGCTATATACACTATCAATATCTGACGCGCTCGAATATGTCCACGTGACTGTTTTTTTTAACATTTTTTAACACCTGTAGATGCTCCCCCCACCGATGAAACGGTATACTTTAAATTTTTTTCTCTCTATCATCAAATCTTCAAAATCCATTAGGTCCCAACGACGCTCGAGTAAATCCACATTTAGATAGCATCGTGGGCTCCCCTACTATTAGATGCTGTTTCTTTTTTTTAACTTAATTTACTCGCTCCACTTAAACAGAAGAATATTATTTTTAGTTTTCTTCAAAATAATAATTAAATAGAAAGCCTGAGCACTGGCATTTGTTTTCTAGGTGTCTGAATTTAATCAAATTCCCCTGGATAAATAGAATTCACAGTGTATTCATGCTGTGATTTCTATATGAGTCGGAAAACATCGACCAAAATTTGCGTCTTAGAAGGGTACAACAGCATCTAACTGATGAGCCCAACTGTTGTAGCTGGGCGAAACGCAATAGAGCTCACTTAAAATTCTTTATTTGAACTTAATTCATTCGCTCCACTTAAACAGAAGAATATTATTTTTAATTTTCTTCAAAATCATAATAATCTTAGTTTAGTTAAGTGACCAAAAGAGCCGAAGATTTTCTACACCAACAAAATATTTCAACTTTGTCAAATAAAAATAATTAAATATGTTTCTTTATATATTACTGCATGTTGTAAAAACTAAAGTAGGTATAGTAGCATATGAAATAATATACACATATATGGGTTAATTTAAAATAATTTTACAAGGTTATATCCATGAATCTAGGTACTTTCGCCATTTATGAATGACTTCTTGGTTATTAGCCTCAATATCTCTATAATAGGTATGTTAGATACTCACTATTATCTTGAACCCTCCTCTTAAATAATATCTCTTAATATTTAAAGGTAAATTCAAAGGATACAAAAAAAGGGCTGGTTTTAGGAATTATTTACAAGTTGATTTCAATAAAAAAAATCGACGTGGTTTTATTAAGAAATCTGTAACTTCAAAAAAATCAAAACGGATCTTCAAGGTAAAGGTCTTTGAAAATTTATAATTCAAAAGTTTCTTTTCATATTTTCTTCATATTCTATCATTATGGTCTTTGAAAACGATTTTGCAAAAAGCAATTTGAGTTTAGGTAAGTAAGATAAATAGTTAATAGAATACAAAAATTGAAAACAGAGAAAACCGTTATAAAAAATATTAATTGTTAAATACAGTGAAGGAAATTCCCACCTGAATTTTACTGATGTGACTTTCAACGAAATTCAGTCTTGCTGTCAAATGCGCTGAAGGGAGCGGGTCGGAATTCTAGTTTTCAAAATTCTGTTTATTTTTGTAAATTCTGTAAATGCAAAATTCTGTATGTCGAAACTCTGTTTGTGCAATATTCTGTCTTTCAAAATTCTATCCGGTCAAAATTCTTTTTTTCCAAATTTCTGCTTATGAAAACTAAAATTCTGACTAAGAAAAATTCTCATTTACACAAAACATTTTTTTTATGATTTTATAATTTTTAGGATTTATTTATCGCAATAACTAAGGCATGAAGTCATCGTAAGTGTAGTAAAGTTGTTGTAAGGCCCCAGTTATAGCTATCATTGAAACTCATCATTGAAAATTTTAATGATTGATTTTAAGACGTTTAGGAAGTAAAATCGTTTATTATTTTGATGAACAAATAAAGGTTAAGACTTAATTAATATTTCTAGCCAAAAAAATATTTCAAATAGGCCCAACTTTTGACATAAAAAGACTTTTCTTATTTCAATGATTGAACTACCTTACCAATGATCATTGAAAAATAAAAAGTCAATTTTTGTTGAAAGTTGGGCCTATTTGAAATTTTTTTTTGACTAAAAATATTAATTAAGTCTTGAGCTTTGATCGTCCATCAAAATAATAAATGATTTTGCCTCCTAAATGTTTCAAAATCAATCATTTAAATTTTCAATGATGAGTTTCAATGATAGCTATAACTGGCGCCTAAACTTCGTAAATCTAGAGGGGACATCTGGGATCTTTTTTTGTAAAAAATGTTTTGGTTGATTATATATGAAATCCCATTTTTTTGGCAATTTAACGATCAGAAAGGCCACAGTTTTTGTATGCAGCAATAATTATTGACATTTCTTCCACACTCAAAATTCTTAAACGAGGCATGATCAAATTCTACAAATAAATTTCTGATTAAAACAAATATAAAAGACTGATTTGGCAGATCACTGTGGATCCAATAGAAAAAAGTGCTCCTAAACTTGCATTCGGTGAAATAAATTATGCAATATGCATGGAAGATAGCAGTGTTTTTATGGGAGTTTCCATCACTGTACATATCTTTTTTCAAAAATACTTATGTATGTATCTTATATACTTATCACAAAAATACTTATCACAAAACCACACATCCAATTAGAGAGCTGGAACTATATTCTTTTTGAAATTTATATATTTAAGCACTTACTTTTTTGAAACTGTGGCCGTGCCACGTGGGTTGAAAATAGATCATACATATTTTTGTTGTCAACAGATTTCAATGAAAATCAATGATAGAAAACAGTCAGGATAGAAAACTATCATGATAGAAAACTATCATGATAGAAAACTATCATGATAGAAAACTATCACGATAGAAAACTATCATGATAGAAAACTATCATGATAGAAAACTATCATGATAGAAAACTATCATGATAGAAAACTATCACGATAGAAAACTATCATGATAGAAAACTATCACGATAGAAAACTATCACGATAGAAAACTATCATGATAGAAAACTATCACGATAGAAAACTATCACGATAGAAAACTATCATGATAGAAAACTATCATGATAGAAAACTATCACGACAGAAAACTATCATGATAGAAAACTATCACGATAGAAAACTTTCATGATAGAAAACTATCACGATAGAAAACTATCATGATAGAAAACTATCATGATAGAAAACTATCATGATAGAAAACTATCATGATAAAAAATTATCATGATAGAAAACTATGACGATATAAAACTATCATAATAGAAAACTATCACGATAGAAAACTATCATGATAGAAAACTATCACGATAGAAAACTATCATGATAGAAAAATATCATGATAGAAAACTATCGCGATAGAAATATATCATGATAGAAAACTATCACGATAGAAAACTATCATGATAGAAAACTATCATGATAGAAAACTATCTCGATAGAAAACTATCATGATAGAAAACTATCGCGATAGAAATATATCATGATAGAAAACTATCACGATAGAAAACTATCATGATAGAAAACTATCATGATAGAAAACTATCACGATAGAAAACTATCTCGATAGAAAACTATCATGATAGAAAACTATCGCGATAGAAATATATCATGATAGAAAAATATCACGATAGAAAACTATCACGATAGAAAACTATCACGATAGAAAACTATCACGATAAAAAACTATCACGATAGAAAACTATCATGATAGAAAACTATTACTTTAGAAAACTATCATGATAGAAAACTATCACGATAGAAAACTATCACGATAGAAAACTATCATGATAGAAAACTATCATGATAGAAAACTATCATGATAGAAATACCTCGTGGCTTGATGGTTAGTGCGTAGGACTGTCATACCGAAGGTGTGGGTTCGATTCCCAGCCGTGCCACCTAAAAACAGAAATGTTTTATTCGAGGTACTGCCTCTTGCGAGGAACTGACAAATCCTCCAAGAGTATACTTGTCATGAAAAAGTGCTTCTCATTTAGCCGTTCGGACTCGGCAAAAAACTGTAGGTCCCCTCCATTCCTGCCAAAAAACACGCACACAGGAATGGTTGTGAGTTGTAAGTCACTAGGCCCTGGTTCTCCATGAGCTGTTGCGCCACCCAATTTATTTATTTATTATCATGATAGAAAACTATCATGATAGAAAACTATCATGATAGAAAACTATCGTGATAGAAAACTATCATAATAGAAAACTATCACGATAGAAAACTATCATGATAGAAAACTATCATGATAGAAAACTATCATTATAGAAAACTTTCATGATAGAAAACTATCATGATAGAAAACTATCATGATAGAAAACTATCATGATAGAAAGCTAACATGATAAAAAACTATCATGAAAGAAAACTATCACGATAGAAAACTATCATGAAAGAAAACTATCATGATAGAAAACTATCATGATAGAAAACTATCATGATAGAAAACTATCATGATAGAAAACTATCATGATAGAAAACTATCTCGATAGAAAACTATCATAATAGAAAACTATCGCGGTAGAAATATATCATGATAGAAAACTATCACGATAGAAAACTATCATGATAGAAAACTATCGTGATAGAAAACTATCATGATAGAAAACTATCATGATAGAAAACTATCATGATAGAAAACTATCATGATAGAAAACTATCATGATAATAAACTATCATGATAGAAAACTATCACGATAGAAAAATATCATGATAGAAAACTATCACGATAGAAAAAGATCATGATAGAAAACTATCACGTTAGAAAACTATCATGATAGAAAACTATCACGATAGAAAACTATCACGATAGAAAACTATCATGATAGAAAACTATCATGATAGAAAGCTCTCTCGATAGAAAACTATCATGATAGAAAACTATCGCGATAGAAAACTATCATAATAGAAAACAATCACGATAGAAAACTATCATTATAGAAAACTATCATGATAGAAAACTATCATGATAGAAAACTATCATGATAGAAAACTATCATGATAGAAAACTATCGTGATAGAAAACTATCATGATAGAAAACTATCATGATAGAAAACTATCACGATAGAAAACTATCACGATAGAAAACTATCATGATAGAAAACTATCACGATAGAAAACTATTATGATAGAAAACTATTACTTTAGAAAACTATCGTGATAGAAAACTATCACGATAGAAAACTATCACGATAGAAAACTATCATGATAGAAAACTATCATGATAGAAAACTTTCATGATAGAAAACTATCATGATAGAAAACTATCATGATAGAAAACTATCACGATAGAAAACTATCATGATAGAAAACTATCACGATAGAAAACTATCATGATAGAAAACTATCATAATAGAAAACTATCATGATAGAAAACTATAAAACTATCATGATAGAAAACTATCATGATAGAAAACTATCACGATAGATAACTATCATGATAGAAAACTATCACGATAGAAAACTATCATGATAGAAAACTATCACGATAGAAAACTATCATGATAGAAAACTATCATGATAGAAAACTATCATGATAGAAAACTATCATGATAGAAAACTATCACGATAGAAAACTATCACGATAGAAAACTATCATGATAGAAAGCTAACATGATAGAAAACTATCATGATAGAAAACTATCATGATAGAAAACTATCATGATAATAAACTATCATGATAGAAAACTATCACGATAGAAAACTATCATGACAGAAAACTATCATGATAGAAATCTATCACGATAGAAAACTATCACGATAGAAAACTATCATGATAGAAAACTATCATAATAGAAAACTATCACGTTAGAAAACTATCATGATAGAAAACTATCACGATAGAAAACTATCACGATAGAAAACTATCATGATAGAAAACTATCATGATAGAAAACTATCTCGATAGAAAACTATCATGATAGAAAACTATCGCGATAGAAAACTATCATAATAGAAAACTATCACGATAGAAAACTATCATGATAGAAAACTATCATGATAGAAAACTATCATGATAGAAAACTATCATGACAGAAAACTATCACGATAGAAAACTATCACGATAGAAAACTATCATGATAGAAAACTATCATGATAGAAAACTATCATGATAGAAAACTATCATGATAGAAAATTATCATGATAGAAAACTATCATGATAGAAAACTATCATGATAGAAAACTATCATGATAGAAATCTATCACGATAGAAAACTATCACGATAGAAAACTATCATGATAGAAAACTATCATAATAGAAAACTATCACGTTAGAAAACTATCATGATAGAAAACTATCACGATAGAAAACTATCACGATAGAAAACTATCATGATAGAAAACTATCATGATAGAAAACTATCTCGATAGAAAACTATCATGATAGAAAACTATCGCGATAGAAAACTATCATAATAGAAAACTATCACGATAGAAAACTATCATGATAGAAAACTATCATGATAGAAAACTATCATGATAGAAAACTATCATGACAGAAAACTATCACGATAGAAAACTATCACGATAGAAAACTATCATGATAGAAAACTATCATGATAGAAAACTATCGCGATAGAAAACTATCATAATAGAAAACTATCACGATAGAAAACTATCATGATAGAAAACTATCATAATAGAAAACTATCATGATAGAAAACTATCATGATAGAAAACTATCGTGATAGAAAACTATCATGATAGAAAACTATCATGACAGAAAACTATCACGATAGAAAACTATCACGATAGAAAACTATCATGATAGAAAACTATCACGATAGAAAAGTATCATGATAGAAAACTATTACTTTAGAAAACTATCATGATAGAAAACTATCACGATAGAAAACTATCACGATAGAAAACTATCATGATAGAAAACTATCATGATAGAAAACTATCATGATAGAAAACTATCATGATAGAAAACTATCACGATAGAAAACTATCATGATAGAAAACTATCACGATAGAAAACTTTCATGATAGAAAACTATCATGATAGAAAACTATCATGATAGAAAACTATCACGATAGAAAACTATCATGATAGAAAACTATCATGATAGAAAACTATCACCATAGAAAACTATCACGATAGAAAACTATCATGATAGAAAACTATCATGATAGAAAACTATCACGATAGAAAACTATCATGATAGAAAACTATCATAATAGAAAACTATCACGATAGAAAACTATCACGATAGAAAACTATCATGATAGAAAACTATCATGATAGAAAACAATCATGATAGAAAACTATCATGATAGAAAACTATCATGATAGAAAACTATCATGATAGAAAACTTTCACGATAGAAAACTATCATGCTAGAAAACTATCTCGATAGAAAACTATCATGATAGAAAACTATCATGATAGGAAACTATCATGATAGAAAACTATCATGATAGAAAATTATCATGATAGAAAACTATCATGATAGAAAACTATCATGATAGAAAACTATCATGATAAAAAACTATCACGATAGAAAACTATCATGATAGAAAACTATCACGATAGAAAACTATCATGATAGAAAACTATCATGATAGAAAACTATCATGATAGAAAACTATCATGATAGAAAACTATCACGATAGAAAACTATCATGATAGAAAACTACCATGATAGAAAACTATCATGATAGAAAACTATCTCGATAGAAAACTATCATGATAGAAAACTATCGCGATAGAAATATATCATGATAGAAAACTATCACGATAGAAAACTATCATGATAGAAAACTATCATGATAGAAAACTATCATGATAGAAAACTATCATGATAGAAAACTATCATGATAGAAAACTATAATGATCATAAACTATCATGATAGAAAACTATCACGATAGAAAACTATCATGATAGAAAACTATCATGATAGAAAACTATCACGTTAGAAAACTATCATGATAGAAAACTATTACGATAGAAAACTATCACGATAGAAAACTATCATGATAGAAAACTATCATGATAGAAAACTATCATGATAGAAAACTATCACCATAGAAAACTATCACGATAGAAAACTATCATGATAGAAAACTATCATGATAGAAAACTATCACGATAGAAAACTATCATGATAGAAAACTATCATGATAGAAAACTATCATGATAGAAAACTATCACGATAGAAAACTATCACGATAGAAAACTATCACGATAGAAAACTATCATGATAGAAAACTATCACGATAGAAAACAATCATGATAGAAAACTATCACGATAGAAAACTATCATGATAGAAAACTATCATGATAGAAAACTATCATGATAGAAAACTATCATGATAGAAAACTATCATGATAGAAAACTATCGTGATAGAAAACTATCATGATAGAAAACTATCATGACAGAAAACTGTAACGATAGAAACCTAGAAAACTATCATGATAGAAAACTATCATGATAGAAATATATCATGATAGAAAACTATCACGATAGAAAACTATCATGATAGAAAACTATCACGATAGAAAACTATCATGATAGAAAAATATCATGATAGAAAACTATCACGATAGAAAACTATCATGATAGAAAACTATCATGATAGAAAACTATCATGATAGAAAACTATCATGATAGAAAACTATCATGATAGAAAACTATCGTGATAGAAAACTATCATGATAGAAAACTATCATGACAGAAAACTGTAACGACAGAAACCTAGAAAACTATCATGATAGAAAACTATCACGATAGAAAACTATCACGATAGAAAACTATCACGATAGAAAACTATCATGATAGAAAACTATCACGATAGAAAACAATCATGATAGAAAACTATCACGATAGAAAACTATCATGATAGAAAACTATCATGATAGAAAACTATCATGATAGAAAACTATCATGATAGAAAACTATCATGATAGAAAACTATCGTGATAGAAAACTATCATGATAGAAAACTATCATGACAGAAAACTGTAACGATAGAAACCTAGAAAACTATCATGATAGAAAACTATCATGATAGAAAACTATCATGATAGAAAAATATCATGATAGAAAACTATCACGATAGAAAACTATCATGATAGAAAACTATCATGATAGAAAACTATCATGATAGAAAACTATCATGATAGAAAACTATCATGATAGAAAACTATCACGATAGAAAACTATCACGATAGAAAACTATCATGATAGAAAACTATCATGATAGAAAACTATCATGATAGAAAACTATCACGATAGAAAACTGTCATGATAGAAAACTATCATGATAGAAAACTATCATGATAGAAAACAATCATGATAGAAAACTATCACGATAGAAAACTATCACGATAGAAAACTATCATGATAGAAAACTATCATGATAGAAAACTATCATGATAGAAAACTATCACGATAGAAAACTATCATGATAGAAAAATATCATGATAGAAAACTATCACGATAGAAAACTATCACGATCTAAAATTGTCACAATAGAAAACTATCATGATAGAAAACTATCACGATAGAAAACTATAATGATAGAAAACTATCATGATAGAAAACTATCATGATAGAAAACTATCACGATAGAAAACTATCATGATAGAAAACTATCACGATAGAAACTATCATGATAGAAAACTATCACGATAGAAAACTATCATGATAGAAAACTATCACGATAGAAAACTATCATGATAGAAAACTATCATGATAGAAAACTATCATGATAGAAAACTATCACGATAGAAAACTATCATGATAGAAAACTATCACGATAGAAAACTATCATGATAGAAAACTATCACGATAGAAAACTATCACGATAGAAAACTATCATGATAGAAAACTATCACGATAGAAAACTATCATGATAGAAAACTATCATGATAGAAAACTATCATGATAGAAAACTATCATGATAGAAAACTATCATGATAGAAAACTATCACGATAGAAAACTATCATGATAGAAAACTATCACGATAGAAAACTATCATGATAGAAAACTATCACGATAGAAACTATCATGATAGAAAACTATCACGATAGAAAACTATCATGATAGAAAACTATCACGATAGAAAACTATCATGATAGAAAACTATCATGATAGAAAACTATCATGATAGAAAACTATCATGATAGAAAATCATCATGATAGAAAACTATCATGATAGAAAACTATCATGATAGAAAACTATCATGATAGAAAACTATCATGATAGAAAACTATCATGTTAGAAAACTATCATGATAGAAAACTATCATGATAGAAAACTATCACGATAGAAAACTATCATGATAGAAAACTATCACGATAGAAACTTATCATGATAGAAAACTATCACGATAGAAAACAATCACGATAGAAAACTATCATGATAGAAAACTATCACGATAGAAAACTATCATGATAGAAAACTATCACGTCAGAAAACTATGTTGATAGAAAACTATCATGATAGAAAACTATCACGATAGAAAACTATCATGATAGAAAACTATCATGATAAAAAACTATCATGATAGAAAACTATCATGATAGAAAACTATCATGATAGAAAACTATCATGATAGAAAACTATCATGATAGAAAACTATCATGATAGAAAACTATCACGATAGAAAACTATCATGATAGAAAACTATCACGATAGAAAACTATCATGATAGAAAACTATCACGATAGAAAACTATCATGATAGAAAACTATCACGATAGAAAACTATCATGATAGAAAATTATCATGATAGAAAACTATCATGACAGAAAACTATCATGATAGAAAACTATCATGATAGAAAACTATCATGATAGAAAACTATCATGTTAGAAAACTATCATGATAGAAAACTATCACGATAGAAAACTATCATGATAGAAAACTATCACGATAGAAACTTATCATGATAGAAAACTATCACGATAGAAAACAATCACGATAGAAAACTATCATGATAGAAAACTATCACGATAGAAAACTATCATGATAGAAAACTATCACGTCAGAAAACTATGTTGATAGAAAACTATCATGATAGAAAACTATCACGATAGAAAACTATCATGATAGAAAACTATCATGGTAAAAAACTATCATGATAGAAAACTATCACGATAGAAAACTATCATGATAGAAAACTATCACGATAGAAAACTATCATGATAGAAAACTATCACGATAGAAAACTATCATGATAGAAAACTATCACGATAGAAAACTATCATGATAGAAAATTATCATGATAGAAAACTATCATGACAGAAAACTATCATGATAGAAAACTATCATGATAGAAAACTATCACGATAGAAACTTATCATGATAGAAAACTATCACGATAGAAAACAATCACGATAGAAAACTATCATGATAGAAAACTATCACGATAGAAAACTATCATGATAGAAAACTATCACGTCAGAAAACTATGTTGATAGAAAACTATCATGATAGAAAACTATCACGATAGAAAAATATCATGTTAAATGTTGCATGTTGCATGTTGCATGTTGCATGTTGCATGTTGCATGTTGCATGTTGCATGTTGCATGTTGCATGTTGCATGTTGCATGTTGCATGTTGCATGTTGCATGTTGCATGTTGCATGTTGCATGTTGCATGTTGCATGTTGCATGTTGCATGTTGCATGTTGCATGTTGCATGTTGCATGTTGCATGTTGCATGTTGCATGTTGCATGTTGCATGTTGCATGTTGCATGTTGCATGTTGCATGTTGCATGTTGCATGTTGCATGTTGCATGTTGCATGTTGCATGTTGCATGTTGCATGTTGCATGTTGCATGTTGCATGTTGCATGTTGCATGTTGCATGTTGCATGTTTGCATGTTGCATGTTGCATGTTGCATGTTGCATGTTGCATGTTGCATGTTGCATGTTGCATGTTGCATGTTGCATGTTGCATGTTGCATGTTGCATGTTGCATGTTGCATGTTGCATGTTGCATGTTGCATGTTGCATGTTGCATGTTGCATGTTGCATGTTGCATGTTGCATGTTGCATGTTGCATGTTGCATGTTGCATGTTGCATGTTGCATGTTGCATGTTGCATGTTGCATGTTGCATGTTGCATGTTGCATGTTGCATGTTGCATGTTGCATGTTGCATGTTGCATGTTGCATGTTGCATGTTGCATGTTGCATGTTGCATGTTGCATGTTGCATGTTGCATGTTGCATGTTGCATGTTGCATGTTGCATGTTGCATGTTGCATGTTGCATGTTGCATGTTGCATGTTGCATGTTGCATGTTGCATGTTGCATGTTGCATGTTGCATGTTGCATGTTGCATGTTGCATGTGCATGTTGCATGTTGCATGTTGCATGTTGCATGTTGCATGTGCTGTTGCATGTTGCATGTTGCATGTTGCATGTTGCATGTTGCATGTTGCATGTTGCATGTTGCATGTTGCATGTTGCATGTTGCATGTTGCATTGCTGTTGCATGTTGCATGTTGCATGTTGCATGTTGCATGTTGCATGTTGCATGTTGCATGTTTGCATGTTGCATGTTGCATGTTGCATGTTGCATGTTGCATGTTGCATGTTGCATGTTGCATGTTGCATGTTGCATGTTGCATGTTGCATGTTGCATGTTGCATGTTGCATGTTGCATGTTGCATGTTGCATGTTGCATGTTGCATGTTGCATGTTGCATGTTGCATGTTGCATGTTGCATGTTGCATGTTGCATGTTGCATGTTGCATGTTGCATGTTGCATGTTGCATGTTGCATGTTGCATGTTGCATGTTGCATGTTGCATGTTGCATGTTGCATGTTGCATGTTGCATGTTGCATGTTGCATGTTGCATGTTGCATGTTGCATGTTGCATGTTGCATGTTGCATGTTGCATGTTGCATGTTGCATGTTGCATGTTGCATGTTGCATGTTGCATGTTGCATGTTGCATGTTGCATGTTGCATGTTGCATGTTGCATGTTGCATGTTGCATGTTGCATGTTGCATGTTGCATGTTGCATGTTGCATGTTGCATGTTGCATGTGCATGTTGCATGTTGCATGTTGCATGTTGCATGTTGCATGTTGCATGTTGCATGCATTTGCATGTTGCATGTTGCATGTTGCATGTTGCATGTTGCATGTTGCATGTTGCATGTTGCATGTTGCATGTTGCATGTTGCATGTTGCATGTTGCATGTTGCATGTTGCATGTTGCATGTTGCATGTTGCATGTTGCATGTTGCATGTTGCATGTTGCATGTTGCATGTTGCATGTTGCATGTTGCATGTTGCATGTTGCATGTTGCATGTTGCATGTTGCATGTTGCATGTTGCATGTTGCATGTTGCATGTTGCATGTTGCATGTTGCATGTTGCATGTTGCATGTTGCATGTTGCATGTTGCATGTTGCATGTTGCATGTTGCATGTTGCATGTTGCATGTTGCATGTTGCATGTTGCATGTTGCATGTTGCATGTTGCATGTTGCATGTTGCATGTTGCATGTTGCATGTTGCATGTTGCATGTTGCATGTTGCATGTTGCATGTTGCATGTTGCATGTTGCATGTTGCATGTTGCATGTTGCATGTTGCATGTTGCATGTTGCATGTTGCATGTTGCATGTTGCATGTTGCATGTTGCATGTTGCATGTTGCATGTTGCATGTTGCATGTTGCATGTTGCATGTTGCATGTTGCATGTTGCATGTTGCATGTTGCATGTTGCATGTTGCATGTTGCATGTTGCATGTTGCATGTTGCATGTTGCATGTTGCATGTTGCATGTTGCTGTTGCATGTTGCATGTTGCATGTTGCATGTTGCATGTTGCATGTTGCATGTTGCATGTTGCATGTTGCATGTTGCATGTTGCATGTTGCATGTTGCATGTTGCATGTTGCATGTTGCATGTTGCATGTTGCATGTTGCATGTTGCATGTTGCATGTTGCATGTTGCATGTTGCATGTTGCATGTTGCATGTTGCATGTTGCATGTTGCATGTTGCATGTTGCATGTTGCATGTTGCATGTTGCATGTTGCATGTTGCATGTTGCATGTTGCATGTTGCATGTTGCATGTTGCATGTTGCATGTTGCATGTTGCATGTTGCATGTTGCATGTTGCATGTTGCATGTTGCATGTTGCATGTTGCATGTTGCATGTTGCATGTTGCATGTTGCATGTTGCATGTTGCATGTTGCATGTTGCATGTTGCATGTTGCATGTTGCATGTTGCATGTTGCATGTTGCATGTTGCATGTTGCATGTTGCATGTTGCATGTTGCATGTTGCATGTTGCATGTTGCATGTTGCATGTTGCATGTTGCATGTTGCATGTTGCATGTTGCATGTTGCATGTTGCATGTTGCATGTTGCATGTTGCATGTTGCATGTTGCATGTTGCATGTTGCATGTTGCATGTTGCATGTTGCATGTTGCATGTTGCATGTTGCATGTTGCATGTTGCATGTTGCATGTTGCATGTTGCATGTTGCATGTTGCATGTTGCATGTTGCATGTTGCATGTTGCATGTTGCATGTTGCATGTTGCATGTTGCATGTTGCATGTTGCATGTTGCATGTTGCATGTTGCATGTTGCATGTTGCATGTTGCATGTTGCATGTTGCATGTTGCATGTTGCATGTTGCATGTTGCATGTTGCATGTTGCATGTTGCATGTTGCATGTTGCATGTTGCATGTTGCATGTTGCATGTTGCATGTTGCATGTTGCATGTTGCATGTTGCATGTTGCATGTTGCATGTTGCATGTTGCATGTTGCATGTTGCATGTTGCATGTTGCATGTTGCATGTTGCATGTTGCATGTTGCATGTTGCATGTTGCATGTTGCATGTTGCATGTTGCATGTTGCATGTTGCATGTTGCATGTTGCATGTTGCATGTTGCATGTTGCATGTTGCATGTTGCATGTTGCATGTTGCATGTTGCATGTTGCATGTTGCATGTTGCATGTTGCATGTTGCATGTTGCATGTTGCATGTTGCATGTTGCATGTTGCATGTTGCATGTTGCATGTTGCATGTTGCATGTTGCATGTTGCATGTTGCATGTTGCATGTTGCATGTTGCATGTTGCATGTTGCATGTTGCATGTTGCATGTTGCATGTTGCATGTTGCATGTTGCATGTTGCATGTTGCATGTTGCATGTTGCATGTTGCATGTTGCATGTTGCATGTTGCATGTTGCATGTTGCATGTTGCATGTTGCATGTTGCATGTTGCATGTTGCATGTTGCATGTTGCATGTTGCATGTTGCATGTTGCATGTTGCATGTTGCATGTTGCATGTTGCATGTTGCATGTTGCATGTTGCATGTTGCATGTTGCATGTTGCATGTTGCATGTTGCATGTTGCATGTTGCATGTTGCATGTTGCATGTTGCATGTTGCATGTTGCATGTTGCATGTTGCATGTTGCATGTTGCATGTTGCATGTTGCATGTTGCATGTTGCATGTTGCATGTTGCATGTTGCATGTTGCATGTTGCATGTTGCATGTTGCATGTTGCATGTTGCATGTTGCATGTTGCATGTTGCATGTTGCATGTTGCATGTTGCATGTTGCATGTTGCATGTTGCATGTTGCATGTTGCATGTTGCATGTTGCATGTTGCATGTTGCATGTTGCATGTTGCATGTTGCATGTTGCATGTTGCATGTTGCATGTTGCATGTTGCATGTTGCATGTTGCATGTTGCATGTTGCATGTTGCATGTTGCATGTTGCATGTTGCATGTTGCATGTTGCATGTTGCATGTTGCATGTTGCATGTTGCATGTTGCATGTTGCATGTTGCATGTTGCATGTTGCATGTTGCATGTTGCATGTTGCATGTTGCATGTTGCATGTTGCATGTTGCATGTTGCATGTTGCATGTTGCATGTTGCATGTTGCATGTTGCATGTTGCATGTTGCATGTTGCATGTTGCATGTTGCATGTTGCATGTTGCATGTTGCATGTTGCATGTTGCATGTTGCATGTTGCATGTTGCATGTTGCATGTTGCATGTTGCATGTTGCATGTTGCATGTTGCATGTTGCATGTTGCATGTTGCATGTTGCATGTTGCATGTTGCATGTTGCATGTTGCATGTTGCATGTTGCATGTTGCATGTTGCATGTTGCATGTTGCATGTTGCATGTTGCATGTTGCATGTTGCATGTTGCATGTTGCATGTTGCATGTTGCATGTTGCATGTTGCATGTTGCATGTTGCATGTTGCATGTTGCATGTTGCATGTTGCATGTTGCATGTTGCATGTTGCATGTTGCATGTTGCATGTTGCATGTTGCATGTTGCATGTTGCATGTTGCATGTTGCATGTTGCATGTTGCATGTTGCATGTTGCATGTTGCATGTTGCATGTTGCATGTTGCATGTTGCATGTTGCATGTTGCATGTTGCATGTTGCATGTTGCATGTTGCATGTTGCATGTTGCATGTTGCATGTTGCATGTTGCATGTTGCATGTTGCATGTTGCATGTTGCATGTTGCATGTTGCATGTTGCATGTTGCATGTTGCATGTTGCATGTTGCATGTTGCATGTTGCATGTTGCATGTTGCATGTTGCATGTTGCATGTTGCATGTTGCATGTTGCATGTTGCATGTTGCATGTTGCATGTTGCATGTTGCATGTTGCATGTTGCATGTTGCATGTTGCATGTTGCATGTTGCATGTTGCATGTTGCATGTTGCATGTTGCATGTTGCATGTTGCATGTTGCATGTTGCATGTTGCATGTTGCATGTTGCATGTTGCATGTTGCATGTTGCATGTTGCATGTTGCATGTTGCATGTTGCATGTTGCATGTTGCATGTTGCATGTTGCATGTTGCATGTTGCATGTTGCATGTTGCATGTTGCATGTTGCATGTTGCATGTTGCATGTTGCATGTTGCATGTTGCATGTTGCATGTTGCATGTTGCATGTTGCATGTTGCATGTTGCATGTTGCATGTTGCATGTTGCATGTTGCATGTTGCATGTTGCATGTTGCATGTTGCATGTTGCATGTTGCATGTTGCATGTTGCATGTTGCATGTTGCATGTTGCATGTTGCATGTTGCATGTTGCATGTTGCATGTTGCATGTTGCATGTTGCATGTTGCATGTTGCATGTTGCATGTTGCATGTTGCATGTTGCATGTTGCATGTTGCATGTTGCATGTTGCATGTTGCATGTTGCATGTTGCATGTTGCATGTTGCATGTTGCATGTTGCATGTTGCATGTTGCATGTTGCATGTTGCATGTTGCATGTTGCATGTTGCATGTTGCATGTTGCATGTTGCATGTTGCATGTTGCATGTTGCATTGCATGTTGCATGTTGCATGTTGCATGTTGCATGTTGCATGTTGCATGTTGCATGTTGCATGTTGCATGTTGCATGTTGCATGTTGCATGTTGCATGTTGCATGTTGCATGTTGCATGTTGCATGTTGCATGTTGCATGTTGCATGTTGCATGTTGCATGTTGCATGTTGCATGTTGCATGTTGCATGTTGCATGTTGCATGTTGCATGTTGCATGTTGCATGTTGATGTTGCATGTTGCATGTTGCATGTTGCATGTTGCATGTTGCATGTTGCATGTGCATGTTGCATGTTGCATGTTGCATGTTGCATGTTGCATGTTGCATGTTGCATGTTGCATGTTGCATGTTGCATGTTGCATGTTGCATGTTGCATGTTGCATGTTGCATGTTGCATGTTGCATGTTGCATGTTGCATGTTGCATGTTGCATGTTGCATGTTGCATGTTGCATGTTGCATGTTGCATGTTGCATGTTGCATGTTGCATGTTGCATGTTGCATGTTGCATGTTGCATGTTGCATGTTGCATGTTGCATGTTGCATGTTGCATGTTGCATGTTGCATGTTGCATGTTGCATGTTGCATGTGCATGTTGCATGTTGCATGTTGCATGTTGCATGTTGCATGTTGCATGTTGCATGTTGCATGTTGCATGTTGCATGTTGCATGTTGCATGTTGCATGTTGCATGTTGCATGTTGCATGTTGCATGTTGCATGTTGCATGTTGCATGTTGCATGTTGCATGTTGCATGTTGCATGTTGCATGTTGCATGTTGCATGTTGCATGTTGCATGTTGCATGTTGCATGTTGCATGTTGCATGTTGCATGTTGCATGTTGCATGTTGCATGTTGCATGTTGCATGTTGCATGTTGCATGTTGCATGTTGCATGTTGCATGTTGCATGTGCATGTTGCATGTTGCATGTTGCATGTTGCATGTTGCATGTTGCATGTTGCATGTTGCATGTTGCATGTTGCATGTTGCATGTTGCATGTTGCATGTTGCATGTTGCATGTTGCATGTTGCATGTTGCATGTTGCATGTTGCATGTTGCATGTTGCATGTTGCATGTTGCATGTTGCATGTTGCATGTTGCATGTTGCATGTTGCATGTTGCATGTTGCATGTTGCATGTGTTGCATGTTGCATGTGCATGTTGCATGTTGCATGTTGCATGTTGCATGTTGCAAGTTGCATGTTGCAGGTTGCATGTTGCTGTTTGCATGTTGCATGTTGCATGTTGCATGTTGCATGTTGCATGTTGCATGTTGCATGTTGCATGTTGCATGTTGCATGTTGCATGTTGCATGTTGCATGTTGCATGTTGCATGTTGCATGTTGCATGTTGCATGTTGCATGTTGCATGTTGCATGTTGCTGCATGTTGCATGTTGCATGTTGCATGTTGCATGTTGCATGTTGCATGTTGCATGTTGCATGTTGCATGTTGCATGTTGCATGTTGCATGTTGCATGTTGCATGTTGCATGGTTGCATGTTGCATGTTGCATGTTGCATGTTGCATGTTGCATGTTGCATGTTGCATGTTGCATGTTGCATGTTGCATGTTGCATGTTGCATGTTGCATGTTGCATGTTGCATGTTGCATGTTGCATGTTGCATGTTGCATGTTGCATGTTGCATGTTGCATGTTGCATGTTGCATGTTGCATGTTGCATGTTGCATGTTGCATGTTGCATGTTGCATGTTGCATGTTGCATGTTGCATGTTGCATGTTGCATGTTGCATGTTGCATGTTGCATGTTGCATGTTGCATGTTGCATGTTGCATGTTGCATGTTGCATGTTGCATGTTGCATGTTGCATGTTGCATGTTGCATGTTTTATGCTGCATGCTGCATGTTGCATGTTGCATGTTGCATGTTGCATGTTGCATGTTGCATGTTGCATGTTGCATGTTGCATGTTGCATGTTGCATGTTGCATGTTGCATGTTGCATGTTGCATGTTGCATGTTGCATGTTGCATGTTGCATGTTGCATGTTGCATGTTGCATGTTGCATGTTGCATGTTGCATGTTGCATGTTGCATGTTGCATGTTGCATGTTGCATGTTGCATGTTGCATGTTGCATGTTGCATGTTGCATGTTGCATGTTGCATGTTGCATGTTGCATGTTGCATGGTTTGCATGTTTGCATGTTGCATGTTGCTGTTGCATGTTGCATGTTGCATGTTGCATGTTGCATGTTGCATGTTGCATGTTGCATGTTGCATGTTGCATGTTGCATGTTGCATGTTGCATGTTGCATGTTGCATGTTGCATGTTGCATGTTGCATGTTGCATGTTGCATGTTGCATGTTGCATGTTGCATGTTGCATGTTGCATGTTGCATGTTGCATGTTGCATGTTGCATGTTGCATGTTGCATGTTGCATGTTGCATGTTGCATGTTGCATGTTTGCATGTTGCATTTTGCATGTTGCATGTTGCATGTTGCATGTTGCATTTTGCATGTTGCATGTTGCATGTTGCATGTTTCATAATGCATGATCGAAAACTATTATGATAGAAAACTTTCATGCTAGAAAACTGTCATAATAGAAAACTATTATGATAGAAAACTATGATGATAGAAAACTGTCATGATAAAAAACTGTTATGATAGTAATCTAACATTGCCCTTAAATCACCTTTTTCTAGAGAGCATTCAAAATTATTCAAGAATCTCCGATTTCTTTGGGGCTTTTTAGTCCATCGACATCCTATTCATCCGTCAATAAAACTTGACAGTTGATGGCTATATTTTGACAGAAAAAGTATATTTCGATCCAAATTTCACCCAGTTGCCTTAAAATAACCTTTTTAAGGAGCAGTAAAAATTATTCAAAAACATCAGATTTTGTATAGGGTTTTTAATCTATCAACATCGTAGCCATTCTTCAATTGAATTTGACAGTTTTTGGCCTGAGATGTTGGGGGTAAACTATATTTTGACAGAAAAAGTATATTTTGATACAAATGTCACCCAATTGCCTTAAAATCGCCGTTTTTGGAGCATTCGAAACTCATCAAAAATTTGTGATTTCTTAGAGGTTTTTTTATCCATTGACATCGTAGCCATCCGTCAATTGAACTTGATAATTGATGTCCTGGTGGACAAGGGCCGAACTAGATCTTCACATAAAAAGTGTATTGCGATCCAAATGTCAACCAATTGACATAAAATTACCTTTTTCCTGAGCAATGAAAGCTGAAAATTTCATATTTCTTTTTGGGCTTTTGATTGATTGAAATAATCGAATCATTTTGGTGATCAAATCTTGAACGATTTTCTAGAATTTTGCCAACTAGACGATTGTGTTATTAGCACTCGAGTTTCGGGGGCTGGACGTAATAATACTCAAAATTGTGCAGCACATACAATAAAAATTCGTTATAGCTTTTTTGAAAAGTAATATTCTATTTATTTATTTCTTTTTTTAATGCAATTTTTGAGAAATTAAATTTCAAAGTCAAAATTTTTGACAAAAAATTTTAATTTTTTTTGTTCAAGTTGATTTTTTTCAAAATTTGGCGTAGTTAGTTAGTCAATTTTCAGTGAAATATTGATAACTAAATATAAAAATCTTTCTTAAATTTAAAGAAATTAAAAAAAAAATTGTTAAGAAAAAAACTCGAAAAAAGGGGTTGAATTATGAATTATATTTTTTTTTAGCTTGATATTTTCAACGTGTGTTTTATTTTGATAATTTTGTTTTCGCATTTAAATCATAAAACAAATAAGCAATGAGATAATGAGATAAGGTACCTTTAATTTTTGTTTTTAAATTCCTTAAAAACTAGGAAAGAAAAATTAATAAAGCCATTGAATTTTACATACAAAAATAGCACTTAGTTACGGAAAATTTTGAAAAAATCAACTTGATAAGAAAGTTCACATTTTTTTTTCCAAATTTTGACTTTGAAATGTATTTTCTCAAAAATTATTCACTTAAGACTTAAGCAACTTGATTGAAAAAAACATACATGAATAAAATATTATCTTTCAAAATTGTTATAGCACATGATGTGTGTATAACTTTCGTTGATTTTATTAATAACAATTCATTGCCTAGATATAAAATCTCAGGATTTTAAAATTACAAAAGATGATTTTTTTTCTCAGCAAGAATATCGATGATCTGATTGACTTCTTTTCAACAATAATTATCACTCACACTGTCATTCTGTCTTCAGTGTTTAACTTTGAATTTATAAGATAATTGAATAGTAAAAACGGAACTAATATTCAATATAGTGAAATTGTGAAAAATAAAATCAGTTTAAAAATAAAACTATTTTCACAAAAAGTATTCGCTAAAAAAAGTTGATTTTAAAAGAACGGTGATGGAATTTTAACTTTAAGAATAGTTAAAACGGAATATAGTGAGAGTTGCTGTTATTTCTCAACAACTTGGGTAGAATTATCGCATCAGTTTTCGAGTAATACGTGACTGAATTATGTGAGTTTGGCATTACCGCTCACGCTTCGAACAATCTAGTATACACAAATTTGAAGTGGTTACTCGTTCATTCAGTCACTGATGACACTAACTCACGGTTTTTCTATTTTAAGACTGTTAAGTTTTCATAAAGTTGACCATTCATTAAACATGTGTTAGCTACTTGAAGCATTTTATGCAAATCATCCAACCAAAAAAAATCTTAAGGGAACAAAGCGAAGCAGAACGATGAGTGAGAGGAGCAATTGCCCCTTTTGCCCTCCTCGTGGTTACGCCACTGTCTAAGCTTATTTTTTTGAAAACAAGAAATTTTAATTTTTTTGTAAAAGGAACTTAATTTCATTTATACCGATTTTAAATTAAGAAAAATAATAATATTTGATGATTATTTTGACCAAATTGAATTTAATTAACAATTGTTGATGGATGCGCGATCTTAATTCATCCTTCGGCTTTTTTGGTCACTAGTAGTGGCAATGAAACAGAGTTACATTGATTTATTCCCAACGTTTCGACAGGGGTTGCTGTCCTCTTCAGGGGATCTTTATTAAAAATTGTAAAACAACAAAAGTAAGAAGATGTATGCACAAATAAAATATTTAAAACAAAAAAAAATTAGTGTGAAGCTGATTGACTTACATTATACATGGTGTCCCGTAATGAGTGGATAATACTGCAACTGGTGATAGCAGGCCTTATGACTGCTCAGAAAAAAAAATATAAAAAAAAATATTTTTCTTGTGGTCTCCATGGTATAATTTATTTTCGAAAAATGTTAAAAAATTCGGGGTCTCCTAAAATACCTAATTAAAACGGCCACCCATAAAAGATTCTTATTGATGCATTTTTTGTGTTATAAATTTTTAAAATTATTTTTTTATTCAAAAATAATTCAATATTTTTTCACCAAAGTTTGAAAAATCATAAAGGGAAAAAAATGTAGGAGAACATAGGTGGCAAATTTGATAAAAATTGGCCTGTTTAATGTACTTTCCAAAATGGTATAACACATGTTTGTGTCTACAACCATAACCAATAAAATTGGCATTTGATCTACTATAGTAGTTTTTCAACATTTTATCAGATGAAATTAAGGTACTAAATTAAGTAAACACTACGACGACGAATGAATGACTAATACTGTTTTTTTAATTTTAATTGCATTTAAAAATAACCGTTCTTAAATAAAGGCAATAACATTTAACACTAGTTGCTGTTTTTTTTTTTAAATAATTTTTTTAATTAATTTTTAATAAAAAAATGATTAATGTTTCTACATAACAAAGATCACATGACTCATCCTTATTACCCAAACAGTCAATTTTATAAATCACATCCGTACATTTTTCTTTCTCCGGTTTGACCTTGAGGTGAGTGAAGAGAGGTGCAAGGGTGTTGTGTGATTTATAAGCCATTTGGATGTTGTCTGTTTTGCTCGAAATGATTTCCTTAAAGTTTTCTGCAAGTTTAGGAACATAGACGATACTTTTGTACACACATTTGTCAACACTAGCTTTTATATCGTTATGAGATCTATGTTTTTGTCGGAGAATTAGACCTCTAATAAGATTTCCCGGATAACCATTGTCTATGAGAATTTGAGTGACGATTTTTGTCATTTGCGGAATGAAATTCTGTATCACTCAACGCGAAGACTTTGTGTATGAGATTTGAAGCTGTGTTGACAATAATGTGCTTAGGTTGATTAGACCGAAAATTAACAAGTCTTCCAGATGCTGTTGACTTCTGGTGCCAGTTGAACAAAAGGTGGTTGTTGTGGCGATGGATCTTGACATCTAAAAATGGGATTGCCTTGTTATTTTCCATTTGGATGGTAAACTGGATTTTATTGTGAAATTCGTTAAGGGCCTTGAGTGTGTCATCGATTTTACGCGAGTCTACTACTGCAAAAATGTCATCCACGTATTTACAAAGAAAGCGTGGTTTTTCTACTTTCGAAAACGTTTCATCGAGTAAATAGTCCAAAACTAAATCTGCAATAGTTGGCGACAGTGGATTACCCATTGGCATTCCATGAATTTGCTTGTATATAGTGTCTTTATACTGTAGATAATTATTTTCTTTGAGACAGAAATCTAGAAGTTCCAGAAATTTTCTCTGTGTTAGTTTTGTGGTGCCTAATTAAAATTAAATTAAATTAAATTTTAACAATACTGGTAGCTAATTGAACCGGAATGTTAGTAAAAAGAGATACCACGTCAAAAGAAACTAACACATCGTTTTCTAATAATTCTATATTTTTTGCTTTTTGTATAAACTCGAAAGAATTTTTTATCGAGTAGACAGAATTTCTTGTCGCAGCCTGTTAAATCTTGCCTACATATTTTGCTAACTCATAACAAGGTAACTTCATGGAAGATGTAATCGGTCGCAGTGGCATATTTTCCTTGTGTATTTTCGGCAACCCATATATGGAGGGAATGATGTTCAAAGGGTAGACATGTGCATTCAAGAGGACACAAGCGTCCACAAGCTTTGTTTCAAAGCGAACCTCTGTCTATCAACTCCTACTCTCACCTCCCCGCGGTGAACATCGGGTGCCTAGTACCTTTAACTGAAGATGGGGTTCCAATCCCTGTGGACGGTTTTAGGGGGCAGCAAACGAGAGAGGGGGGGAGGAGTGTTCCCACTAAGGCACTTCTCCTTCATCCAGGCGGCAGCGGAAGAATTCTCAAGATGGAATCAACGGTGGCGTCTACAGTTCCAGTTAGGCTGAAACTACTTAGTGAACACCTTATACGGGCTACTACGACATATTCGGAGCTCAGGCCTATAAGGAGCGGTTAATCCGGCTCCCCGCCCTTGGAGTTATATATATAGGGTCTGGTCCTCCAGGTTGGGGGTCGTGCCGTCGGGGTGACTTCCCGGCCACGTAAAGCTATTTTTAGTTGCGAAGCATCAACAAGCCTCGGATACGTACGGATTTACTGTTGACGAACCTAGCAAACGAAATAAGGACAACGAACTTCGGATCTGCACGTGGAATGTTCTGTCTCTCTATAGACCACGTGCAGCCGAACATTTAGCGGAGGCCCTAGACTGCTACAAAGCAGACATCACCGCCATCCAAGAAGTGCGATGGGATGGGCCGGGCAAAAGAAAACTGAAAGACTGCGATGTATACTACGGTGACTGTTATCGACCACAAGGGCAGCGTCTTTTTGGATGTGGATTTGTTGTTAGAGGCAGACTGAGGCAAGAGGTCTTGAGTTTCAATTATGTGAACGAGCGCCTCACGACAATTCGCATCAAGGCTAAATTCGCCAACATCAGCCTGATATGCGCGCATGCCCCCACAGAGGAGAAAGATGACGACACCAAGGACGAGTTCTACGAGCTCCTGGACAAGACATATGAGCAATGCCCTAGCTATGACATTAAAATTGTCTTGGGTGATTTTAATGCCAAAATAGGAAGAGAAGACGTCTTTGGTGGCACAATCGGAAGATACAGCCTGCACGACACCACCTCCGATAACGGACTCAGGCTAATCGACTTTGCTGCGGAGCGAAACGTTGTGGTAGCTAGTACGCAGTTCCCGCATCTCGATATTCATAAGGGGACATGGCGAATTCCTGGTCAATCAACCGCCAACCAAATTGACCACATTGCGATCGACGCAAGGCACTCCTCCAGTATCAAGGATGTCCGAACGTTCCGAGGAGCCAACGTTGACTCGGACCACTACCTCGTTGTAGCAAAGGTAATGCTACGGATATCCAGACCAAAGCCAAAACAGGGAAATACTGTCAGGAAGTTCAACGTCGGACGGCTACAGTCGCAAGAAATCGCCAGGTCCTTTTCCGATCGAGTCTCTCGCGCCCTCTTAACTAGTCCTTTGCCGCCAACTGCAAACATCGAGAACCAGTGGAAAAACTGCCAGGAAGCCATCAGAGATGCCGCCTCTGACGTGCTGGGCTTCGCACGACCACCACAGCGAAACCCCTGGTTCGACGAGGAATGCCGGCAAGTACATGCAGCCAAACAACAGGCATACAAAGCGGCGCTGCATAGAAGGACCAGAGCTGCTCGTAAGCTCTATGAGCAGAAGAGGAAAGAGGAACACAAGCTTCTCAGAAAGAAAAAGAAAGAGCATGAGAAGCGCTCGATCGAGGAATTAGAGGGATGCCACTGCAGGAATGAAGTTCGGAAGTTTTACCAAAAAGTAAAAAGAACCTCCCAAGGTTACAAACCCCGAACCGAAGCCTGCAAAGACGATCAGGGGAACATCGTGGTGGAAAAATCATTTCTGCAAATTGTATAACGGCGATGACGAACCGAATTCCGCTACCATGCAAATTGCACCATTCAACCTGGACGACGTAGGCCAACAATTCCGTCCACCCGATCTTGACGAAGTGAGGATAGCCATATCTAAACTTAAGTCCAATAAAGCTGCTGGAGCTGATGGCCTTGCGGCTGAGCTATTCAAAGCGGCTGGCGATGAATTGGTTAGGAGTATGCACCAGCTCATCTGTAAAATATGGTCGGAAGAAAGCATGCCCGATGAATGGAACCTCAGTATTGTTTGCCCGATCCTCAAGAAAGGCGATCCTCTGGACTGCACCAACTACAGAGGCATCAGTCTTCTTAATATCGCCTACAAGATCTTCTCTGCCGTACTTTGTGAACGCTTGAAGCCATTCGTCAACAACCTGATAGGTCCATATCAGTGTGGCTTTAGGCCAGGGAAGTCCACCATCGACCAAATATTCGCACTACGGCAGATCTTGGAGAAAACCCAGGAGTTCCAAATCGATACCCACCACCTTTTTATCGATTTCAAGGCCGCGTATGACAGCATCTATAGAGACGAGCTATATAGAGCAATGTCTAGTTTTGGCATCCCTGCCAAACTCGTCCGTTTGTGCAGGATGACGATGGAGAATGCACGCTGCTCCATCAAGGTCGGCAAAGACCTCACCGACACCTTTGATGTCAAAAAAGGTTTTAGGCAAGGCGACGCGCTGTCATGCGACTTCTTCAACATCGTTCTTGAAAGAATAGTGCAAAATTCTCACGTCAACACCAGAGGCACAATCTTTCAAAAGTCCGTCCAATTACTCGCTTACGCTGACAACAATGACATAATCGGACGAACAAAGCGTGATGTCAGTGGTGCTCTTGTGAGCATGGAGAAGGAAGCCAAGAAGATGGGTTTAACGGTGAATGAAAGCAAAACAAAATATATGCTGTCCACAAGAAAGGACACCCAACACCGACGTCTCGGACAGAACGTCACTAAAGACAGCTATAATTTTGAGGTAGTCAGAGACTTTGTCTACCTAGGATCCGCTATAAACTCAGCGAACGACACCAGCGCTGAGATCAAACGAAGAATTACTCTTGCCAATCGCTGTTTCTTTGGGCTAAGAAGGCAATTGAGAAGCAAAGCCCTCTCTCGAGCAACTAAACTGTCCCTGTATAAGACGCTTATCATCCCGGTCCTGATGTATGGTGCAGAGGCATGGACACTGCTAACAGTGGATGAGAACGCGTTAGGCTGTTTTGAGAGGAAAATTCTCCGGGTGATTTTTGGTCCCGTCTGCATAGATGGGGAATGGAGAAGAAGATACAACAACGAACT
The DNA here is from genome assembly GCA_963921185.1 of Dasysyrphus tricinctus. NCBI lineage: Eukaryota > Metazoa > Arthropoda > Insecta > Diptera > Syrphidae > Dasysyrphus > Dasysyrphus tricinctus. Next base: position 201,248,547 of record OY992532.1, read on the forward strand.
GTATGGGCTGTACAGCGACACCGACCTAGCCACAAAAGTGAAAAGCCAACGACTGAGATGGCTGGGTCATCTAGAGCGAATGGACACCAATGCTCCGGCCCGGAAAGTCTTTGAATCCAACCCCGTGGGACAACGCAGTAGAGGTGGACAGCGTAAAAGGTGGCGCACGCAAGTGGAAGAGGACCTCAACCAAATTGGCGTGCGAAACTGGAGACAGCTAGCTAGAAACCGAGCCGGCTGGAAGAAGCTTGTTGGTTGAGGCCCTGGTCCACCCCGGACTGTAGCGCCACCATAAGTAAGTAAGTAAGTATATGGAGGGAACTTGTGCCGTATATGTTGTCATTCTATTTTTTTCCCATGCGTCTGTAATTTTGTTGGTGCTAAGCTATTTGACAAACTCATTGTTTTTGTTTTGAAGCTTTGTTGTTGGGTTACTACGTAGAGTTCTGTATGTCGATCTGTCTAGCAATAAATTCATCATAACTTTGTTTCATTGCCACTACTAGTGACCAAAAAAGCCAAAGGATGAATTAAGATCGCATCCATCAACAATTGTTAAATATAATAATAAGTACCACTTTAAGAAACATTTACGCCATACACAATGCTTAAAGTTTTAAATAATCAATTCAAAATATCTTCAGATCCTCTCCTAAGAAAATCATTTTCTTTCGATGCAGCGATCATCAGCTTCATATCTATTTTGGAACTTATTCAAATATGTAATACGAAAATTTTTGTAAATACATACCTACATAGTTTTATTTTTGTAAAAAATTAAAAAAGGAGTTTACTATTTTTCACTCTAAGCCGATGATATGCTTTTTCAATTTAAGAGGACGTTTGATCAATTCCTTTAATTTATTTTATTTTATTTTATTTTATTTTATTTTATTTTATTTTATTTTATTTTATTTCATTACTTTGGTTGGTTTTGATTACTGAAAGTAAATACCCAGGTATGTAAACTATAAAGAACTAAATCAATAAATAATTTATTTAACAATAATAGTTTTAAGATATTTTTATTTGAATCATTAGGTATGTGTATCTGGCTTGTACCTATTTTATAATGTTCTTTTACAAAATATTTGCAATAAGATATTGTTTATACATATTTCTTAGCTTATTTATTGTTTTATCTATTCATCACAGTCTATTAAGTTTTCATAGAAAAACAGTTATTCTTTTTATTCTTATTATAATGTTCTAGAGAGGCACTTTATTATTGTTATTATTTAATAGTATAGTGGCCCATTTTATTATTTAAATATTTTAACATTGTATTTTTAAAAAGAGATGTTTAAAACACTTTTCTCATTTTCAGTCAATGTTTATCTTGTCTTAATCATTTATTTTGTTATATCGTTTTATTTGTTTGTTTTATTTTAACCTATTGCACTTTGTGGTTAGATGTTTTGTAAGCCATACCATTTCTATTCTAATTATTATTTTATATGTTATGTACATTTTCTATAAGTCACTTAAGGCTGTTGGAGGTTATTCAATTATTAAATTAATCAAATTTCTGGTGAGTCTGCTTCGCGTTTTATAGTATTTATGGCTTCATTCAAAGCTGGACTCATGGCTAGAGCTGGATTTGCCACTGCAATTATATGCCCACCAGATGCTGCTATAACTTGAACACCCAAAGGAGATGTTGCTATGGAATCAGCGGATTTTTGAGGTGATTTTATCGACTCATCACGACCGCTATCGAAAAACTCCCTGTCATTCATCTGGAAGAATCAAAAAGTAAAAAATTATTCCTGTTTTCACGACATTTGGCTTAAACTTCAATAGATTCTTTATTTTGAAATGGACATGAGTTTTCGAATTTGTAATTATTATAGCTTGTACGTTTTAAATTTTTTTTTAATCTTACCGGCAGTGGTGGAGTACTAGAATTACTAAATGAATATCTTGAATCTTCATTTTCGTTGTCTTCAAAATCAGATTTTGTAAGTCTTTAAAAAAATAATAAACTTTATTATAGAAAGTTGAGTAAATAAATTATTAATTGCATTTGACATTACTTACGAAAACTTCGCTATATCAGACAAGTCAAATGGTGGTTTTGCAAATTTCTGATACATTGTAAATAAATTGTATCTGGAATCTTCCAATGAATCCTTTGAAAGAAATTTTACAGTATAGGTATATAAAATATCATTTAATTTATTATAATTATTTTAAATTATTGAACACAATCTTACTCATATTAGTTGGTTGTTTATTAAAAAAAGCCAAGATAAAAGCAATTCCAGAACGCCAGCATTATAAAGCCATGTTTAATTTGGTTAAATTCAAAGAAGCAGTTAGTTGTTATTTCCTGAAAAATGCTCTACAAAAAACTCTACAAAATAGAAACTATTTTCCTTTGTCTATATTTTTACAAAAATATTTTGCACTAAAATAAAAACAGGCAAAAGGTAAAGCTTTATTATTTATAGTTTTAAAATAGTATTTTAACCCTTTGGTGACCGAATTATTAATTTTCCTTATTTCATAGAATAACAGTAGTTGATAAGGTGGTTTCAGTTAAATCTACTGAAAACATATGGAGATGGAGAAATGTTTGATAAAGTGGTTTCAGTGTGTAACCGCCGCCGGGCAACAAAGCTTAAATTCATCTAGTAGTAAATATGTCAGCAATCTTTTTTTTATAATCGTCAAGTATCAATTTATTTAGGGAGCGGTACGATATCCAGCTAAATCAGCAAAGTCTTGAATAACGAAGTCTCGCATTTTCTTAAAATTTCGAATAAGGAAATCTCGTAAAAAAAACTTGCTTTTCACAATCTCGCAATTACAAAATCTTGCTTTTAACAATCTCGCATATACATCTCAAACCCAAAAATGTCGCAGATTTTAAACCTACGAACTGTAGGGCTGGACAGCGACACCTATAGCCTCAAAATTGGAAAGCCAACGATTGAGATGTCTGGGTCACCTAGAGCGAATGGACATCAATGCTCCGGCCTGGAAAGTCTTTGAATCCAACCCCGTGGAACATTGCAGTATAGTTGGACACAAGTGGATAGTGGAAGAAGACCTCCACCAACTTGGCATGCGAAACAGCTAGCTAGCTAGAAACCGAGCCGGCTGGAAGAAGCTTGAGGGTTGAGGCCCTGGTCCACCCCGTACTGTGGTGCCAATATCTATGTACTCTCTCTTTTGTTCCCTTGACAACCATCGAAAAATGATCAGTAACAATGTATTAACAATTGATGATTCGCATTACATTTAGGTCTAAAAGTTGGTAGGCACTGTGGCGTTACATTTTTTGCCAAAAGTAGGATATCTCGATGAAATTAATTGCATTGCAGCAACATTTTTTTAATCAAAATCTCGCAAATTAAATTCTCGTGCGAGACGGTATGACTGATTTCAACATTTTTTTTTAATACAAAAGGTATTTTTGGATTTTTAAAAAATGTTTTAATTTTTTTTTTGAAAATCAAATATGAATTTCCATATTATGATGATCAATTTTTTTTTAACTCGATACTCAAGAGTTTTTTAAAAATCTTTAAAATATTTTATTAAAAAATTTTACTTTTGCGAAAAATAACGGAGCCTTCCATACAAAAGTTAAAAACCGTTAAGGAAAATATTTTGTTCTCAAAAACGACTCCTACGATTTTAATTTAACTAAAATGCTAAAATTAGTACGATATACTACCGAAAATAATAAAATTTTTAACTAAACAACTATAATACCTCTCATAATGGTTTTTTTATTTTGAATTTTGTCATTATCAGCTGAACGAACTTAGATTGATTTTTTTATATACAAATTTTAAATGAATTCGCACATCCCAATTTTCAAAAAAGAAATTTTTGAATTTCAAACAAAAATATTTTGAACGAATAATGTGAAAAATATAAAACTACTAAACATACTGGGCCTTACTAATAATCAAATTTAGCAACGAGTTAAATATTTCAGTGAAATGAACCTAAATAATGAACCATACATGGAATGTTAATTTTTTTGGAGTTCATACCACCTATGGTTCATTGTCAAGAGCTGAATTAAATATTTAGGTGATACTATGTATGGTTTATTATTTAGAGTCCATTTCATTTTGATCCATTTTAATGAAATATTTAAGTCTTCACTAAATTTGATTATTGGTAGGGCCCACTGTGAATATGTTTAAATGCAATATTATTGATCCTTCTAAAAGCAGCTAAACGCAATTATAGCCCAGGAAAATTAGACTTTCACTTCGAAAAAATTGCGACAAAGTTGATTTTTGGTGGAGTGGCTTATTATGACGTCATAAGCATTTCCTGGAAAGTACCCTAAATTTGGCCCGGGGCTAATTTTTTTAGGGGGGGTGAAAGGGGTTGAAGTTCAGTTTTTTGGGAATTTCTTCTAAACTATCGGTTTTATTGAAAAAAAGTGAAGCAAAAAATTAAAGCTGATGCTATTCTACATAAAAAATGTTAAAATACTTTTTTTCGTAGAAGCAATAGTTTCAGAGAAAAACGTTCAAGAACTTCATGGTCCAGTGAGTTTAGTCAAAAAAATTTATAAAATTTTTGCATATCGCTGGGCAAATTTTGTTTTGTGATTTATGTTTAAGTACAACTCCTTATTATAAAATCAAGTTTTTGGGGTGGTAGGGGAAAGGGAACGGCCGCCATCTTGAAAACAAGGTTGATTTTGTTTTTGTTTAATAACTCGTTGAAACTGCGTTTTTCAAAAAAATGACCAAAAGACAGATCTTAGACGATTAAATTATCTAAAAAATGAGCCATTAAACAGCTCTGTATGTTTATTAATCCCAAAGTTACAGTGGATCAAAGGTCACCTATGCCTCATATATGGTGGGGATGAAAAGACGTTTTTTTTTTAGGTTTTTCGCTTATTTGTGAATTTTTCGGTCAAAATAGAAGACTTATTTTACAGACAATCAAGAGCTGTGCAAAATATATTCTAGACATCATCAAAAAAATTCACAAATAAGCGAAAAACCTTAAAAAACGTCATTTCACCCCCACCATATATGAGGCATAGGTGACCTTTGATCCACTGTAACTTTGAGATTAATAAACATACAGAGCTGTTTAATAGCCCATTTTTTAGATAATTTAATCGTCTAAAATCTGTCCTTTGGTAATTTTTTTAAAAAACGCAGTTTCAACGAGTTATTAAACAAAAACAAAACCAACCTTTTTTTCAAGATGGCGGCCGTTCCCTTTCCCCTACCACCCCAAAAACTTGATTTTACAATAAGAAGTTGTACTTAAACATAAATCACAAAACAAAATTTGCCCAGCGATAAGCAAAAATTTTATAAATTTTTTTGACTAAACTCACTGGACCATGAAGTTCTTGAACGTTTTTCTCTGAAACTATTGCTTCTAAGAAAAAAAGTATGTTAACATTTTTTGTGTAGAATAGCATCAGCTTTAATTTTTTGCTTCACATTTTTTCAATAAAACCGATAGTTTAGGAGAAATTCCCAAAAAACTGAGCTTCAACCCCTTTCTTACTTACTTTACTTATCCGGCTCCCGATCCATGAAGGGTCTCTGCCTGAGATATTGCGGTCTTCCATCGGCTGCGGTCCCTCGCACGCTCCCTCCAGTCGTCGAGACCAAGCGCTCTTGCGTCTGTGACCGCCTGGTCCCTATAGCGGAGGTTCGGTCTTCCTGGTCGTCTCGAACCTGGGGGCTGGGATTCGAAGATTTTCTTGGCTGGAGCGTTGTTGTCCATTCGCTCGATGTGGCCGAGCCAATGTAGTCGACGTGTTTTGGCTCTTTGGACTACATCCACATCTTGGTACAGCTCGTACAGTTCACGATTGAATCTTCTCCTCCAATCGCCCTCTTCGCATATAGGACCAAATATCCGCCGTAGAATTTTTCGCTCGAAAGTGCCCAGGATCAATTCCCCTTTTTTACTTATCGTCCAGCACTCGGCACCGTAGAGTAGAACTGGTAAAATTAGAGTTTTGTATAGCGTGCACTTTGTCTTTCGAGAAAGGAGTTTTGAACCCATTTGTTTGGCCAAACCGAAGTAGCAGCGGTTCGCTAGGGTAATTCTTCGTCGGATTTCCACTAAGGTGTCGTTCGTGGGATTGATGTTTGTTCCGAGGTAGGTGAACTCCTTGACTACCTCGAAATTACTGCTACCAACAGTGACGTTTTGTCCTAGGCGATGGACAGATGAGGCTTTGTTTGTTGATAGCATGTACTTTGTTTTGTCCTCATTCACTTCAAGACCAACGCGTTTCGCCTGTTCATCAATAGCTGTGAATGCTTCAAGTACAGCTCTCTTGGAACGGCCGATGATGTCGATGTCGTCCGCATAACCAAGCAGTTGAGAAGACCTGTTAAAGATAGTGCCTTCCATGTTAACACCACTCTTGCGCACTATCTGCTCCAGGACTAGGTTGAAGAAATCACATGATAGCGCATCTCCTTGTCTGAACCCTGTACACGTCTGGAATAACTCGGATGAGCTGTTACCCATTTGCACGTTGCACCGCGTATTTTGTAACGTCATGCGGCATAGCTGGATCAGTTTTTTCGGGATCCCGAGTTCCGACATCGCCAATAGAAGCTCTTGGCGACTTATGCTATCATATGCGGCTTTGAAGTCGATGAATAGGTGGTGGGTCTCGACTTGAAATTCGTTGGTCTTTTCCAGGATTTGCCTCAATGTGAAGATTTGGTCTATCGTTGATCTGCCTGGCCTGAAGCCACACTGGTACGTGCCGATCATAGTGTTGCAGAAAGGTTTTAGACGCTCACATAGTACGTTGGATAGGATCTTGTAGGCAACATTAAGCAGGGATATGCCTCTGTAGTTCTTGCAGGACATAGGATCGCCTTTTTTGTAGATTGGGCATATGGAGCTATTTGACCAGTCGTCGGGCATACTTTCCTCCTCCCAAACTTGGTTGATGAGCTGGTGCATGCACCCTACCAGAACATCTCCTCCATACTTGAAGAGTTCCGCTGGTAGGCCATCCGAGCCGGCGGATTTGTTGTTCTTAAGCTTGTGGATGGCTTTCTTTACCTCTTCAGTACTGGGTGCTGGGACTGGATCTTCATTAACTGGTCTAATGCTTATTTGTTCCCCTGTCGCCTCCTCTACATAATGCCCATTAAGCAGCTGCTGGAAATGCTGCTTAAACACGTCTACAATTCCCTGTGCTTCGGTGACTAGGTTCCCTTCGCTGTTTCGAAGAGCTTGCGTGCCAGTCCTATAACCAGATGCCAGTTGCTTGGCTGTTTTGTAGAACCGGCGGGTGTTGGTGGCGGTGCTGGACTCTTCGAGATACTTGAGCTGAGAGGCTGCGGATGCTCTTTTCTTTCTACGCAGGGTTTTTTTCTCTTTCCTTCTCTTTTCACGGTACTCCTCTCTTGCTGCTCTTGTTTTCCGTTGCAGCATTTGCATTCGTGCATTTTCCGTCTCCTGCTTCAATACCGCGCATTCATCATCATACCACGGGTTCTTTTTTCTGGGTGGTTGATAGCCTATGGTGGTTTCGGCTGTCTCTTTAATAATGTCGCGATACTGGTTCCACTGGTTGTTGACGCTTGTGGCTGGGTGTACGGCAGAGAGTTTCCCGGTCAATTGCTCACTGTAGTCTCTGGCTTTCTCAGATGTGCTAAGGCATGTGATGTTGAACTTCTTTCTTTGGGCGGTCTTCGTTTTCTTTTCATTGGACAGTCGGGCTCTGAACTTTGTCACAACAAGAAAGTGGTCAGAGTCCACGTTTGCACCTCGGAAAGTTCGCACGTCCAAGATGTTCGATGCGTACCTTGTGCCAATTAGCACGTGGTCGATTTGGTTGGCCGTTCGACCATCTGGAGATCGCCAGGTTGCTGTGTGTATCCTTCGCCTGGGGAACCTAGTGCTACTTATCACCGTATTACGAGCTGCAGCAAAGTCGATTAGTCGGAAGCCGTTGTCTGTTGTCGTTTCGTGGAGGCTGTGCTTTCCAACTAATCCGCCAAAGATGTTTTCCTTTCCGACTTTAGCATTGAAGTCTCCGAGCACGACTTTGACATCGTACTCCGGACAGGCTCCGTAGGCTCCGTCCAGGAGGTCGTAAAACTCCTCCTTGTTAGACTCCTCAGCTTCATCGGTAGGGGCGTGTGCACATATTAGGCTGATGTTTTGGAAGGTAGCTTTGATGCGGATTACAGCCAGGCGATCGCTGATCGGCTTAAAATCGATGACTTTCGATCTGAGTCGATTTCCCACGACGAATCCGCATCCTAGCATGTGCAGTCTTTGGTGACAGCTGTAATAAATGTCGCAATCTTTTCTTTTCGTTATACCTGATCCTATCCATCGTATCTCCTGGATCGCGGTAATGTCTGCCTTGTACCGCGAGAGGACAGATTCAAGTTTTTGAGTAGCACCTGGTGTGTAGAGTGTCCTTACATTCCAGGTGCATACTCGTAGATCATAGTCCATTTTCGTTCCGGGTCTGGTTGCCATTTGAGGGGGGTCGTTATCCGAGGCTTCCCGCGTCTCTCTCATAACAATTGGTTTTTTTACTGTGGTCGGGTCGTTAGCCCAACGCACTAACCTCCAATCTGTAGGGCCATGGGCTTAATGTTGCAATTCTTTCCTTGATCAACATTCGCACTTACAAGTTTAGCAAGTCCTGGCATAAAGCCATGACCAGTATCCGGCAGCTACCAACTTGGAGGTATTGTAAGCACTTGATGTGTAGGAAAAGATACAGCTCGAGGCCCCCAGTTCCTACAACATCCAACCACCTTCAACCCCTTTCACCCCCCTAAAAAATTTAGCCCCGGGCCAAATTTAGGGTACTTTCCAGGAAATGCTTAAGACGTCATAATAAGCCACTCCACCAAAAATCAGCTTTGTCGAAATTTTTTCGAAGTTTGGCCATTTATTTGTCTAATTTTCCTGGGCTATTAATCATTAATGAAAACTTGAAAGTCAGGGAGTGACACAAAAAATTATGTTATAGAGTAAGATCCCAGGGCCGCCAGACATACGTCATTTTACATAGCTGAATTTTTTTCTGTGAATGAACCCTATGGTAGGTATTACCGAATGGATACTACGAACTTTGAACCCGTGTGCGTTTCGGAGGTATTGAGTGCTAAAAGTGCATAAAATGATGGAAAATTACGTTATTTTATCAGAGCTGATTTTTCTATATGTTTCAAAGAAAGTTATGATAAGCTTATTTTGACACTAGCCAGACACCTGCATGGGGACCCAATGCCAGCCAGACACGTTTAAAGGTGTCAAAAAAGTCGTCAAATTTACGTTATAGTATCAGAGCTGAATTTTATATATGTTCTTTGGGCAACTGTTTCAAGATATTTCCCAAGCTGCCAGACACATACATGGGGACCCAATGCCTGCCAGACACCTTTTAAGGTGTCAAAAAATCATTAAATCGCGTTATAGTATCAAAGCTAATTTTTATATTTTTCTCTATAGACATATAGATCGCCCCGATCACATTTGGGTGATATTTCCTTATATTGCAGTGGTTTTTGGCAATTTTTCCTATTTTGGGTTTAATTTCCCATTTGGCTATTTTAATTTACTAATTTGGGCATTTTCAAAGTAATTTCTTTATTTGTTGCTAGGTAACAAGTTAGTCGTAGCAGAAGAAAATATTTTTTTTTTAATAAATGCTTAGAAAATGTTGATGGGTAGGTATATTTAAGCACCAGTGAAGCTTTGGAACCAAGGATAACATTCGCACTCTTGGCTAAAAATATTGTTAAATAATATTATCTAAGGAACATATTTTTGTTCGATAGATCAAAATAGTTTTGATACTGAACCGTATGAAACACGATTATTTGAAAACTTTTAGGTGTAAGTGTCTCGGAGCTTGGGGAATATCTTGGATACTTTTAAGGCTGCATCTGTCAGCTGATATTAGGTTCCACTGTTGCAGGTGTTTGGCAGGGAAATATCTTAAAACAGTTGTCTATAGAGAAAAATATAAAAATTAGCATTGATACTATAACGCGATTTAATGATTTTTTGACACCTTAAAAGGTGTCTGGCAGGCATTGGGTCCCCATGTATGTGTCTGGCAGCTTGGGTAATATCCTAAAACAGTTGCCCAAAGAACATATGTATATAAAAATCAGCTCTGATACTATAACGTACATTTGACGACTTTTTTGACACCTTTAAACGTGTCTGGCTGGCATTGGGTCCCCATGCAGGTGTCTGGAAAGTGTCAAACTAAGCTTATCATAACTTTCTTTGAAACATATAAAAATCAGCTCTGATAAAATAACGTAATTTTCCATCATTTTATGCACTTTTAGCACTCAATACCTCCGAAACGCACACGGGTTCAAAGTTCGTAGTATCCATTCGGTAATACCTACCATAGGGTTCATTCACAGACAAAAATTCAGCTATGATAAAATGACGTATGTCTGGCGGCCCTGGGATCTTGGTCTATTAGGGGAATGACTTCGAAAGGTTTCTTATGAAAATTAAATTGAAGTTATTAGAAAACTAGATGTTTTATATTATTTATTATGTAGGTCCTTGATAAAGACATTGACGAGTAAACTTATTTTATTTTTATACCACACGGTTTAGTTAAAAACACACGTTAGAGGAATGACAAATTCGCTGGCCGAAAAACAAAATCGATGCCTAGACTTGAAATATAAAAGACAAGCAATTATACCGACAAAAAAATAACCCAAATCAGTACTAATAAATTTATTAATAAAAAGACTGGTCCATCTAATTTTGTTTGATTTTAAGCTTTTCTTTGAATTAAGTCCACAAATATAATCATTTAGTTTTTAGATTTCAGAGGGTTGGGGTTGAAGTTTTGCAGGGTTGAAATTCGTTTTGCAAAATTCTATTTTCGAAATTCTGTTAACATATATCTGGCTCTGTTTTTACTTCCTTTTTCAATAACCTGTGCCTGTGCCTACCTTTTTCAAAATAAAATATGAAACATTATTATTTGTTAGCCGAGTTGAATAAAATGCACGACTGGGTCACACGTACTTGCTCTTATGTTCAAGATACTGCTGGTTTAAGAAAGTTGTATATAAAAATATGGAAATTATTAGAGAAAAATGTAGAAAAGCATGAAATACGACGTATAAATTAGCTAAAACAACTCCTGACAGTTTGAGGCGAAAAAAAGAATGCCATCTTAATTCTTGAATGAATATGATTGCATGGAAAAAAAGTTTAAAATCGTTGGAGCGGTTTTTTAAAAAAATATTTTTTTTAAATATAAAAATTCTTAAAACATTTTTAAGGGCAAATTTTGGAATGCTAATCTGAAGTATATATTTATTTGTCGATAAAAAAAAATTGTCAGCCCGTTTTTGAACTATCGAATTTTCAAAAAAAAATATGGAAACTTTTCTTAAAAATTCAACAACTTTTTTTTGAAAATTTTGATATGCAATATTATTCAATTTTATCTGAAATTTAACCATAAAAAAATGTATTTAAATCCGTTCAGCCAATAATGAGAAAATTCCAAATAATAAAACCTTCTATGACAGGTACTATTAATAGTCGATGAGTGCAATTTTAAAATTTTTTGGTAGAAGATCATACTATTAGTATATGGAAAAAGTTTAATCAAAATCGTATCGCGATTTTAGAGAAAAAAAATATTTTCATTAACGATTTTTTAACTTTTGTGTGGAAGGTCCGTTAGATTTTTATAAATATAAAATTTTTTCAAAAAATATTTTAGTGAGTACTAAAAAACTCTTGAATGTCGAGTTTCAAAAAAATCGATCATATCGTCTTCGAAATATTTGATTTTCAAAAAAAAAATTTGAAACATATTTTAAAAATCCAAACATCATTTTTTTTAAATTTTAGTATACAAAACTATTTATGTATGTTTATATTTTGGAAGCTTTTGCTAAAAAAAATTGTATAGCAGGTACTGTTATTTTTGGCTCTAAAAAGAAAATGAAAAAAAAACGTGTTGGAATAATCACCAAAAACCACTATGTACCAAGTTTGAAGCTGTAGACGAACATATCGCAAGTAAAAACAAGCGTTAGGGGAATGACAAATTCGCTGGACAAAAAACAAAATCTTTGACTTAACTTGCAATGTAAAAGCCAAGCAAGTTTTTTTTTTCAAACTCTTCCTTCAATTTTCATAAATAGCAATCCTATCCCTTTAAACAACAAAATAATCAGTTTTTATTTTGAGCCAATATACATAATTATGTATATTTTTTTTTAATTTCCATTGGTGATATTTAACAAAGTTAAGCAATTAAAAACAAATTAACCATTATTTAGTGAGGGTGCATATCTGCATGTATTGTTTATTTTTTAGATTGCATCATTAGATTTTTTGTATCATTTTTAGTTTCTTGGCTAAAATTCACTGCAGGCCTGGACATTTTGGGTGTTTAAACTTTAAATGGAGATAGCGGGTATGATAATTCGTGTAATTTTGTTTATTTTAGAGCGAGTAACATCCGTTTGTCTTAAGCCATCCAACTAGCAAACTTAATATGATTTTTATTTCAGTTCAAAAATGAAGGAGAATTATTAATATTTTGAAATTTTGACCCGCACATAAATAAACATGTATGTACCCACTTAAGATTTGCATACCAAAATTTTTCCTTAAAAATATTTTAAGAATTTGATATAAGTACAAATAGCAAAATTAGTTTTTCGCATCAGGAAAATTAATTTGCACCAAGAAAATAGTTAAAATATTTTTTTTTTTTTGAAAAAGTCAGTGTTCAATTGAAAATTTAATTTGCACAAACAATTCTTTGAGTGTTTGTTTTGTCATTGATTCGAGTAGCATTTGTGTTTCAAATCCGTTGAAAAGATAGTAACTAGTCCCTTTGAAAAAATTTTCCTGATGCGTTTCCTGATCGCTATAACTGGCCCCTTATATACAGTTTTCTTAAACTCTCACCCTCTTGATCGTGATCGTAAGAGCAAGGATCGTGGACGTCCAGTGTGACGAATGTCGATATATCGAATGTCCATGTCCAGTATAACGAATCACCATTATTTGAAGTCCATTGATATCTCTAAATAACGAATAATGAAAAATTTTACTACTCTCTATTACGAAGGTTATTCAATTCGCACTGTACGGCCGGTGGTGTAGCTCGAACTACCGACTCTGCTGGGTGATTATATCGACCGAATATTGAACGCAGCGCAATATGCGCGAACCAATCATTATTTTGGTAATAACTTTGCACGATTTGTAAACGATGTTCACCAAACTGAGCATAAATCAAGTGACAGTTGTCAAAAAGACCAATTCCGTAAAAAGTATTGCCAGATTGAAAACCAAAAAATGTCTAAAAAAAACATCCTTTACAAAATATGGCAGATACACAATGCTGAACAACAACAAAAAACTGTCGTCAGCAAATGTTTCGCGTTGGTTTGGGAGATCCTCTGTTGTTTGTTTATTTTTCAATTATTGTCAAGAGAACAAGAGAGAACAAAGAGATTGTTAATCCAGTCGTAATATGTCAGGGGCCTAGCTTCACATCCTGGGGGGTCATGCCGATAAAATTTTACCCAAATCAGTACTAATAAATTTATTAATTAAAAGACCGGTCCACAATTTAAATTTGTTTGATTAAAGGCTATTCTTGGAATTAAGCTTAGCTGGTCTTTTTTTCTTAGATTTTAGAGGGCTGGGGTTGAAATTTTGCAGGATCGAAATTCGTTTTGTAAAATTTTACGTCAAAATTTCGTTTACATACATATATCTGGCTTTCTCTTTACTTCCTTTTTCAATAACCTGTGCCTACCTTCTATAAAATAAAATATGAAATATAATTTTGAAAGGCAGAATTTTTAAAAGCAGAATTTCAAGAGAAAGAACTGATTAAGCGGAATTTTGAAAGACATTATCTTCCGTGAAAGCTATAAATTTTGAAGCCAGTTTTTTAAAGTAGAATTTTAACCCACTCTCAATATGAAATATAACATTGACTCTTCGTGCGCGCAAAAGATATTTTTACGAAATTTTTTGGCAATAAAATATATCTCTCACATTTGTTGACGTTTTTGAAGATAGTTTTTAGCATCAGTTTGCATAACATCAACAAAAATCGTTCGTGACCTTGAAAAAAAAATACTTTAAGAAATCGTAAAAAAGAATCTATAGCTGACCAATTCTTGAAACCAGCTTTTCTTTTCTATAGATCTTAGGGTCTTTCGGGTGGTATTCATTTTTTGCAAATTTCCCATGAATGAGGTGCCAAAAATCGCTATGACCTTGAATTTCTTTTTACAAATTCAATCAAAATTCATAAAAAAAATGTATTGCTGACCAATTACTAAAAATAGCTGACATTTTATAACTGTGATGTGGCCTTTCAAATGACATACTTTTTTTTATTAACTGACCCAAATCAGGTGCTATAAGAGTTTTTGTTTTGTGGCCTTAAAACGAATTTTAAAAATACATAGAACAAAATCTATGGCTGACCAATTACTGAAAATAGTTGACCTTTTATCACGATCTAGAGATCTTTTTTTGGCAAATTTCCCACAAATGAGGTGCCAAAAATCGTGCGTGACCTTGAGAAACTTTAAGCCTTGATTACAAGTTATCTAGGGCTAACCAATTTCGAGGACTAGTTGACCTTTTCTGACCAATTACTGACCGTTTAGATGACATTATTTTTTCCCAAATTTTCCATAGGTATATGAGGTACCAAAGGTCCAGAGCCGAGTTTGATTGAACATTTAAGATGGGTTTTCCCATATAAAACTTGTATCGCCTTGGGACCGGGCTTACGGTAAAATAATGAGATAAAATTTTACAGACAGGGGGGGTTGTCATGACCCCGTGAACCCCGCTCCCCCCTGTGTACGCCGTTGTTCTGAGCCCCAGATCCTAAGGTTTAATAGTCAACTTACCCATATGGAAATTGCTCTCATCAAGGGAGTATGCTAGAGGGGCACTTGCCCCCCTTAATCAAAACATACGTGCCACCTAAAAATAGAAATATTGTATCCGATGTACTGCCTCTTGCAAGGAACTGACAAATCCTCCAAGAGTATACTTGTCATTAATAAGGGCTTCTCATCTAGCCGTTCGGACTCGGCAAAAAAACTGTAGGTCCCCTCAATTCCTGCCAAAAACACGCACACAGGAACGGTTGAGAGTCTTAAGTCACTAGGCCCTGGTTCTCGATGAGCTGTTGCGCCATCCAATTTATTAAACTTAAGCAAGACTTCTGCGTACCAACTTTTTTCTAAATAATTTGTTTCCCCCTTTTCCCCTCATCGAAATCAGGATTTGGCCTCTCCTCATCACTATGAAAGATATTTTTCGAAAAATTATAGTCTTTTTCATTCAATTGTACCCAATCAGCGATACGTACGATTGTATATCGACACATATTTTTATAAAAATTATTGAAATGACAGTTGAATTTCGTCGATACAACAATAGCTCAAAATTCATCTAGTTGGATGACCTTATACAAAATAGTTAAACTTAAAAAACAACGAATAACATCACCAAGTACATATGTTTAAATAAAATAATAAAAAAAACACCACATTTTAGAGTTTTAAAATTTAAATTCATATATTTTTTGTTTTATAAGTCTACAAATAAATAATATTGATAATACCTATGGCAAGTTTAATAAGAAACTACTAAACTTTAAATCTACATGACATCACAAAAAATGCGAAAATATACAAAACTTTACAACTAACATTCTTGTAACAAAATAAAAGCTTATTTTTCAATTGATTTTACAGATTTTTTTTTTTATTTTACCTACTGACTTATATTTAAATATGTATTAAATTTAAACTATAATAAAATTAAAATAATAAAATAGTGCACAGAACTAAAAAGGTAAAATTCTACATATTACAATTTAATCACAGAAAAAAAAACATATTGAGAACAATCATTCTACAAAATCACGACTCAAACTACACAAACCAAAATTAAGATAAAATATTTAAACAACTAAAACTAAATTTTAAAAATTTATTCAAACGAACTATAAATATTTGAGTTTAACAGAAAACTTCTTTTTTCCGCTCAAACGTTTTTTTGTTTAATTCAAATATTTATGATTCGTTTAACATTTAACATTTTTTGATACACATTTTTTGTTAAAAAATGTATGGAAACATTATTCCAATTTTCGATAGTGAATTGAATGAAAGCAAAGAGTGAACAAATTTGGAACTATCACCCCTATTACGACTGTCAATTATCAATTTGATAGTTGATAAACCTTGAAAATTGGTTCTTTAACTCAATTTATTAATAAACTGGTCAACAATTCTTTTATATTTTTTAGTTTTCTTGATATAAGCAACTGTCTGCATCATTCTCAATGATTAAAACTTTCATACGATGGATTTTCAAACATTGAATTTAAAATTTATCAACTATCAAATTGATAATTGACAATTGTAATAGGCATGATGTCTATAAAAGCGTTTTAAATCAAAAGGATTAACTAAATCAAGCTGTATTAGTCATGCGACAAGCCATACAAAAATAATGTTATATCTTTCTTAAAAAAAAAAAGCTGTGGAAAAAAAATCAAAAAGCATTAAGCATTGTTATTCCACTAACAGCATCATTTTGTAGCATTTCAAAGCGAATTCTTTTTTTTGCACCACCCTAAAAGTTTAACATTCTCACCTTGAATTCAGGATTCGTAATATCTGTTGACGATAACCTCATCCTCTTGACAGAGCTTTCCGACTGACTACTATCGTCCGTCCTCTGTACTGGCTGACCTAAACCACATCTAGCAATATTTGCCGAATGTCCAAAACCAGCCTCTTTGACCACCGATCTTGCCAACGGAAACAACTGATCGCGACGAGTAAGTAAAACTGGGATAAGCTTGCAGAGTTGAGCTGCCGCCTCATTAACACAAACTTCATGCAGTGTTAGTGGTTTCTCAGGGCGACGTTTGCAA